>SJYV01012466.1:0-20602 GCA_006410875.1 Neotragus pygmaeus | reverse complement strand
TAGTGATCATCTTGGTCGTGAAGATCTTTTTTGTACAGTTCTTCTGTGTATTCTTGCCACCTCTTCTTAATATCTTCTGCTTCTGTTAGGTCCATACCATTTCTGTCCTTTATTGAGCCCATCTTTGGATGAAATGTTCCCTTGGTATCTCTAATTTTCTTGAAGAGATATCTAGTCTTTCCCATTCTGTTGTTTTCCTCTATTTGCATTGATCGCTGAAGAAGGCTTTCTTATCTCTTCTTGCTATTCTTTGGAACTCTGCCTTTAGATGCTTGTATCTTTCCTTTTCTCCTTTGCTTGGATGGCTGTAGAAATGCATATAATTTCCATCAGTCCAATCTGGGCGGCATTCCTTGGTTACACATTATTTAGTGGTTATGCTCATTTTAATGAGGAAAAAACACTGAGGACCTATATTTAATTTGTCTTTTGGAAAAGGAAAATATCCAAGTTTCTAGTAGAACAACAAAGACAAGTTGAAAATTGAATAGTGTTTGATGTGTGGAGGGAAATTGAGTGCAAAATAATCATAATAGACTTTATAAAAGATTCCTTGGTAAGAAAGCATAGGACTGCAATACTAGCGCCCAGTATCATATGCCTACCAGATGCCAGAAGCTTTGTGTCCACTACCACTAACCCTTCAAACAATTTTGTTTTAAAAATGAGAGAGGAAACGTCTCAAAGAGGTTAGTGACTTGTCTGAAGTCCCACAACTAATGCAAAGCAGTGGGTGGCTTTAAATTGAGGCAGTCCCACTCAGAAGCTCCTATGCTGACTCTGGCACCTCCCTCTGGCACCATTTGTATTGCAGATACGAAGGGTCCCGGCAGTCTTTGGTCTGGAACCCACCCTCTCCTGGCAGGTCTGGAAACGTGAAGGAGGGTGGTCGCATGGTTGGAGGATGAGAGATGAGTCCAAGAAAAACAAAGTAGAGGCTAGACTGCCACGGCGTGGGGCTTCCCAGGCGGTGCTAGTGGCGGAGACTCCGCCTGCGAATGCGGGAGACACAAGAGAGCAGCTTCGATCCCTGGGTCAGGAAGATCCCTTGGAGTAGGAAGTGGCAGCCCCTCTAGCAGTCTTGCCTGGAAAATTCCATGGACAGAGGAGCCTGGCTGGCTACAGTCCATGGGGCCTCAAAGAGCCGGACAGGACTGAGCTACTGGAACAGCATGTGCTCTGCAGCAGGTACAGTAAGGAGAAGGCAGGGGAGAAAGCGGGAAAGAGCAAGGAGAGAGGAGGACCAAACCTGCCTTTCCTAAAGAGGGAACGCCTTACATCGTGAGACAGGACGTTTGCGGCGAGGAGGCGGCTTCACACACAGTCTGTCTGTGGTCCTTGGTTTCTCCTCCCTGACCTTGATGCTAATGTGATACCAGTTTTAGAGAACCTTACTCCATCTCTCACTTCCTTGGACCAGCTCCAGATCTGATCAACCCCCAAACTTCCCTGGTTGGATTTCTCTTAGGTCAAAATTCGTTCTGGGAAGGGGAGCAGGTAGAAAGGAAAAAAAAATTTTATTTTTCTTACTACAGTCACCTTCTTGGGAATTCACAGTACACATTAACATATTAAAGGCTCTGAGCAGTCCTGCAATTGAAGCCCAACCCAATCCAACGTAATATGCCTTTCTTTGACCTAGGGCTTCCCACATTCGTCTGATAACCCTTCTCTTCCTGTAAAACACTCACAAGTGTACATGGGTGTCATTTTCTGGAAAACACTTTCATGACAGACTTTTATGTGGAAGCAAATGAAGTTGTTTAGTTCCTAAGATCTCAGTTCTGAGCTCATTATTGACTTTCTGTAAGTCTTTGCTCAGGTTTCTTGGCTTCGGGGCCCTCAGCATGAGAGGATCCAGCCTTCCTGATGCCTTGACATTTTCTGCGTGTCTAGTCCCTGCTCCCCTCCGAGATCCGTGCCTTACCTCACGCCAACTTCATGATGCGGCAATGCAGGAGATACTAACGTCTACACTTTCCAGCCTAGGAAACGGGGATTTGGAGAGGTGAAACCACTGACCTGCAGCCACTGGTTGGTAGCAGGAGAGAGGGTATCCAGATTTGGATTTCTCTGGTCTCTTAAACGCTGCCTCTTATCTCGCCTGTGATCAGCTGGTAATGTCTTAAAATGTGAAACACTAGCATTATTAATAATTTATAGGCATTTCCCCAAGAGGGTCTGTAAAGTTATTCAGTTAAATTCCAGATATGAGTGTCTTCTATTAAAACCTGACTATGATGCTATTTCTGTCTGAGAGATCTCATATCCCACCACAACTGATGGAAGAGAATTCTTTCAGAAGGTCAGTTTTCTATACTACAAGAGAATAATAAAAAGGAGACCTGAATTGTGGGCCAGTTTTGGACAAGATACTTTTTTTTTTTTTTTTCTTTAAGAATTTCCTATCTTAAAAGAAGGGAAACCTCTTTTTCCCTCTAGGTCTAAAGATGAGCCCTGGCAGAACATTAAAACTAGAAAACGAAGAGAAAGGGGATGAGAATGTGTGCTGTTACTTTTTTTTGCTGTTCAGAAAACCTTGTGTAGAATGAGTGGAGAACAAAGAAGCAAATACTCTTGGCTGCCTTTCAAATGATGCTTGCGTGCTAAGTCGCTTCAGTTGCATCTGGCTCTTTGCGACCCCATGGATTGTAGCCCGCCAGGCTCCTCTGCCCATGGAATTCTCCAGACAAGAACACTGGAGTGGGCTGCCATTTCCTCCTCCGTTTCAAATGGTAGTTGAGGCCAACTTTTGCTGCTACATGAGTTTTTCGCTTTAATGTGTTCAGCTAATACTATAAAAATAAACCGTAAATAAATAAAAATTGTAATTACATATCAAAAAAGTCACTGGCAGTGTTCATTAAGTAGAGTTTGTGAGGGAGAGCCAGGCGAAAAGATGCAATTATTTTTGTATTAATACAGAGCCATCAGCAGATGTGTAAAATTACATACGTGGTACTTTGGCCGCGGCAGAATCCTGCACCCCTGGCAAGGCACTCTGGCTGGCTCTGCCTTTTCTCCGTGCCCTTGCTGGGGGCCTGCTGCCTTCTTTTTTCTCTGCTCTGTACTGTTCTTCTCTGTACTGTGCTTAGTCGATCAGTCACATCCAACTCTTGGAGACCCCATGAACTGCAGCCCACCAGGTTCCTCTCTCCATGGGGATTCTCCAGACGAGAACACTGGAGTGGGTTGCCATGCCCTCCTCCAGGGGATCTTCCCAACCCAGGGACTGAACCCAGGTCTCCCGCCTTGCAGGTGGATTCTTTGCCATCAGAGCTACCAGGGAAGAAGCCCCCTGTGCTTCTCAGAGCTGCATTATTGTCCGAAAAGGGTGTTTGGGGATAGCTATCCTGAGCGCTTCATGGTTAGGAACCAAGAACGCCAGATATCTCGCAGGGGGCGGGACAGATTCTCCCAAGGGGGCGATGACTATCATTGTGCACCATGTTTGAAGACTCTCGAGGTTGGGATCACTCCTTTTTGGCACTGTTTATGTTTGGGCCAGATAGTTCCTTGTTGGGGACTGTCCTGGACGTTGTAGGGCTGTTAGCAGCATCCCTGGCTCTTACCCACCAGGTTTCGGTCGCATTCCCACTCACCCTCGAGTTGTGACAACCCCAAATATCTCTAGATTTTGCCAAATGTCCCTTTGGAGGGAGGCAACATTACAACTGATTCAGAACCTCTGATCTAGTGGAAAACAATTCTATCATTTGAGCTTAGACCCTCAATCCATTGTACGACTGGCATCTGGACGTCTCTGCGTGAATAACTCACAAGTGCCTGAAAGGTCACTTTCCCCACCCCCATACTGTTTCCTCTGCAACTTCCCTCTTCGTGGGAGATGAAACTGCAGACTGCTCAGTTGCTCCTGCTGGAAAGTGGGGCCATCCTCGGCAGCTCGCCATAACCTCCCTCGCCAGAGTCGATGCCCATCTTCACCCCGCGTCCTGCTCGAGCCTGCGCGCCTCTCCCTGATGACCGGGGGCCCCTCTCGCTGGCTTCTATCGTCCACTCTGTGTCCTGTGGGTCATCTCCCATGAGCAAGTAGAGTGAGCTTGTGAGAACTGAGATGAGACTGAGGCGGTCCCTCCTAGTTCCTCCCAGCTCACTTCCCTTCAGTGTCCTCTGCGGCACTTAGGAAAAAACCTTGTTTTTCTAAGACTTTCGGCCTGNCAAGTAGAGTGAGCTTGTGAGAACTGAGATGAGACTGAGGCGGTCCCTCCTAGTTCCTCCCAGCTCACTTCCCTTCAGTGTCCTCTGCGGCACTTAGGAAAAAACCTTGTTTTTCTAAGACTTTCGGCCTGTTTTGCCATCTCTCCTGCCTCACCTGGGTCTGTACGCCTTAGTGATGTGTGCCGAGAGTACTGGCCTTTCGTTTTTCAGTAACCTCCTTGTTTATGTATTTATGTTTGGCTGCGCAGGTCATCATCGCTGTGTGGGCTTTCTCTGGCTGCGGCGAGCGGAGGCTGCTCTCTGCTCACAGCCTTGCGGAGCACCGGCTCTGACTGCATGCCTTCTCCTGCAGGAACCCGGGCCCTAGGGCCCGCGGCTGCGGCGGCTGCAGGACGTGGGCTCATTAGTCGTGTGTCTGGGCTCTACAGCTGGATGCAGGAGCTTAGTTGCTCCGAGGCATGTGGGATCCTCCCGGATCAGGGATGGAATCTGTGTCTCCTGAATTGGCAGGCAGATTCTTTACCACTGAGTCACCAGGGAAGCTGCAACTCTAGCCTTCTGACGGTATCTGAAACGTACCTCCTTGTCTTTCTGAACGTTCTTCCCTCCACCTAGAATGCTGCCTTCTTATTCTTTGTTTGGCTAGACCTTCTCAGCCTTGAAGTCTTCGTTTAAATGTTATTTCCTCAGAGAAGTTTCCTCCTACCCACTGAACTTGCTGCGGTTCCTTCATTATAATATTGTACCTTTTATGTTGTCCTTCTGGGACCATGTCCATTACCTATATCATCATATATGTAATTTACATATATGTGTCCACCTCCTACTCTGGCTTATAAATCTTAGGAAGGTGGGGGCTGTGTGCATTGCGTACATCTGTATCTCAAGCATGTTAGCTGATGTCCAGCACGTGGTAAGTACTTGATAATATTTGTTGAGCAAATGAATTTTGAGAGGCAATAATTTGCTCTATCTCTTCAAACATGAAAAAGAAAGTGTAAAATATTTACACTAAAACAATACGATAGGAAAACAATATGGATTTACCTAGAACCCTTCTTCTCAAATTCTATGAAAGAGACCATGTAAAGAAAAAAGAGAACCGACTGAAATATTAGTTTCAGAAAACATAAATGGACATCAAGAGGGTTTGCTACCTGTTTGGTGCTTTCAACTTCAAAGAATAATTTATTCTGCTATTTTGAAGCAATTTGTGTGTGTGGTTAGTTGCTTCGTTGTGTCTGACTCTTTGGGACCCTGTGGACTGTAGTCCACCAGGATCCTCCGTCCATGGGATTCTCCAGGCAAGAATACTGGAGTGGGTTGCCATTTCCTCCTCCAGGGGATCTNTTGCTTCGTTGTGTCTGACTCTTTGGGACCCTGTGGACTGTAGTCCACCAGGATCCTCCGTCCATGGGATTCTCCAGGCAAGAATACTGGAGTGGGTTGCCATTTCCTCCTCCAGGGGATCTTCCCGACCCAGGGATCAAACCCTTATCTCTTGGGTCTCCTGCATCGCAGGCAGATTCTTTTACCACCGCACCACCCAGGAAGCCCCATTTTGAAGCAATTTACATTTTTCAAAGCACGGTTGTAAATATATTCTCTGCTGAAATATATAGGCTAGATATTAATAGCCACAAAGATAAAGAGTTTAAATAATTTGCTCCCATGGGAATTAAATGATGGGGCTAGGACACCTGACTCCTAATTCAGGGCTTCTTGAAACTATTTGATTGAAAATGAAAACAAAAAAGAAACTGAGATATAAACGCTAAAGATATGTGAAATGTTTTTATTAAAAAAGACTGACAAGGAGGCCAGATAGCAATGGAGACAAGTGATTTTAACTATGTAATCCAGGGATCAATTACTATTTCTTTAATAGTAATAGCAGTTACTATTTTTTTTTTCAAATTGATTTTACAATTTGAAAATCCAAATTGGCTTACCTACATTGGTGAATTTCATCATTAGTGCTTCATCTAATTTTTCCTAAGAGAAGTCTGTGTGCAGAAACCCTTAAACTTTGGTGGACCAATTTCAAGTCTGAATGAATGAAAGAATTGCTCAAATGTACTGACCACATTTTATACGCCAGACACAGCTTCATGTGAGTAAGTGGGTAATATTTTAAAAATACCAACTGATGTAGTCTTGCCTTTTATTGATTTCTTTCTTCTATGCAGTTTTCCAGCCACGGAAAACAGAGAACCAGAGTGGTTGCTGGGAAAGAGAGAAGCTGGAGATACGAGGAAGGGCCTGAGCTTCTGAATGGCGAGAATGCCTTTTTGTGTTGTTCAGTCACTCAGTCGGGTCTAACACTTTTGTGACCCCACCAGGCTCCTCACCAGGCTCCGTGGTCCATGGGATTTCCCAGGCAAGGGAAATCTGGAGAGGCTGCCATTTCCTTCNTCTGAATGGCGAGAATGCCTTTTTGTGTTGTTCAGTCACTCAGTCGGGTCTAACACTTTTGTGACCCCACCAGGCTCCTCACCAGGCTCCGTGGTCCATGGGATTTCCCAGGCAAGGGAAATCTGGAGAGGCTGCCATTTCCTTCTCCGGGGATCTTCCCGCCCCAGGGGTTTAACCCACGTTCTCCTCCATCTCTCTCATTGGCAGGCAGATTCTTTACCGCTGAGTTGGTTGTGACTGTTAATTTTAGGCCTACCACTTATGTATTATTTTCATTAACTATTTTAATTACCCAGTGGGGTATCCAGTATTACAGAGGAAAAAAACTGGTTTAAATAATTGACGTCACTTATGTAAGGTGACATGGTAATAAGTGGAACTGGTTATTCCAATATTCAATAGAAATATGTATGTTTGGTATCTCAGAGACTTTATCTTTAACCAAGAAACTAACCATCCCTGATGTTGAATCTGTGCCCATGAGACAACACTTTTTGAAAAAATTTGTTTGTTGAAGGGGCTTGATTAGACCCTTGAAGAAGAGGAGACGATACTGTTATTGATCATGATGCTATTATTGATCATGATACTGTTATTGATCATGATAGTCTCCTTCTTGGGACATCTAAATGCAGACAACATGCAGGTCGTAATTGACACACCTGAAAATCTCAACTTTTGAACTTCCTCTTTTAAAGCACAACTTGTGATAAATCAACTATGTGTCTAGAATGTATGATGTGTGCTTCATGACACAAACCAGGCTTGCAACTGTCCATGGCCTTAAAGCTGGAGGAGACTTTTCCATGTTTTGTTTTTTAAATCAGTGTCAGGGCAAACATCTAAGTTGACTTCTGTCCCATATCACCAACTTCCAATGTCTGATGGAATGGGGAAATTAGAAATAATTTTTAAAAATAAGTTTCCTTTTGGTCCACTTAATGGGCAGCCCTTGGAATGGTTTGAAATATCTTCACCGTGGTTTGCAAGATGGCTGTTCAGGAAACTGGCAGATACAAGGTGACGTCTAGGAGACCACCAGCAGCAGAGACGTCAGGCGGGGGCCTCGGGGGCCCTTCGGGGTGGCGGGGGCCCTGTCACTGAGTGTCATCTGGCCCTGGGTTGTGTGTCAGCTTGAAAGATTTCCATGGCAGCAGAAAAGCTTTTCCTTAAAGCACACGCCTCAACTTCAGGCTACCCAAGTAGTTAAGAAGCGGAAATGAAAGAAGTGGCATGAGGATTTGCCCTCTGAAAGTCTCTTGACAACTAATGATGGGATTATGAAGTCTTAACTGCCGTACAGTTATCCCTAATTATAACCAAAGGTACGTCAGTCTAAATAAAAATGATAAGGCAGAGAGAGGCAGGCTCCTCTCCCTCCCCCCAACATGCTTTTTAACACGAATCTCTTCACAGTATGATGCTTTGACAAAGCTTGGATTGAATAATTATTAAAAAGAGATGGAGCCCAATGTTAAGCAAAACACATTTTTTTTGCAGAAAGGAATGGTTGATTTTTTTTTTAACAGAAAGAAATGGTTTCAGTTTTAAATATTTGGTTCATTATGAGATGATTGGATGGCATCACCAACAGAATGGACATGAGTCTAAGCAAAGTCTGAAAGACAGTGAAGGACAGTGAAGCCTGGTGTGCTACAGTCCATGGGGTCGCAAAAAGGCAGACACAACTTAGGGACTGAACAACAGCAACAAAATTATGGGAACCTCCTATTACCTTTTTTGTACTCTATCACAGAACCATGAAAGGAATTTCTTCTAGACAGTAGGTATCAGGAAAGGTGTGACTTATTCTTAAATCCTGGTGTAGATTTTCTTTATGGAAAAGGCCAGTCTCAGAGTGGATCAAGCTTCCATTTTTGCTTTCACTGCTAGGGAGCTCAGAGTCAGTTTTGTGGCCCAGTCAACCATCTGGTCAACCTCTGAAGGGCACAATCTCTAGCCATTAACTTCTCTTCATAATGTCTCTCCATTTTCCTTTGCCATTTTTGTTAATTGTTTGACATTTCCATTTATTAGTTGGGTGACGTTAGGGGAAATGACTTACCCTTTTTCTACTTAAGTTTCCATATCTGCAAAATCAGGATGAAAAGAGTATCTCTTACAAATGGTTTCTGGCTTACAGTAAGTGCTCAGTAAAATGTAGACTTAAAAAAAAAATTTTCTTTTATGATTTGATTGCATTGCATACAATATGGTGTCTTTAAAATGCTGTTGAGTAATGTGTAGAATAAATAAAAAAATACATGCACAAAATTCTGCTTATGTGTTAAAAGTAAGTAATCATTGGATCTTGGAAAACGGATTATTCCTTTCCCCTGGAAACTTCAATAACTAAGTAGAGAGGGGCTCTTTAGTTCAGGCATCAAACATATGCTGAAGAGAAGTCAGCTGTCAATGCAGGTGTGAAGCCAAGAAAAGTTTTCCCCTTTTATAAAAAAAGGATAAAATAGCATTTCAAAGCATTTGATGTGGATATTAAGATGAGAGTAGAGAAAGCAGCCACAACACCTACCATTTTATTCAGTGCTCACTATAAGCTCTGCACTTAACAATGATGTTATGTTTAGTCGTTCAGTCGTGTTTGACTCTTTTGCAACCCCATGGACTATAGCCCGCCAGGCCCCTCTGTCCGTGGGCATTCCCAGGCAAGAATCCTGGAGTGGGTGGCCATCTCCTTCTCCAGGGTGTCTTCCTGACCCAGGGATCGAATCTGCGTCTCCCGCATTGGTAGGTGGATTCTTTACCACTGAGCAGCAGGGACACCCTTTTACATTAATCCCTGACTGTGGATCTCATTGTCCCTGTTTATTAATGAGAAAACGGAGGCTGGGACTGGTTAAGAACATCAAGGTCAGTTAGTAAGTAGCAGAGCAGCATTTGGACTTAGGTCTGTATGATTTCAAAGCCTGTTTTCCAGCCAGTATTTATTGTTGTCAGTGGAACTAACTAGACTCTTCTAAAGACACATTGCTCAGTAAAGCTATATCCTGAAAAATGATAAGGACTGAAAAACCGTCCGGCTGTTATCATCCTTTCAAGAGATAAATTAAAAGGGTGGCAAAGATCAGGAGCAAATCCTGACAATGGAAAGGGAAGATACCCCTACTGGTTTCAGTGTTAATCATATTTCCTGCTTTTATGTACGTATTATGTCTCTAATATTCGATAATTTTCATGTATGGCTTCTTTTAGTGCACGGTCATACAGGAGGGAAAGAAGGCAATTTTTCTGTGCCCCTTTTTACTGAGCCACATTCTTATACTCCAAAAAGGCACTTAAATTGTTTGAAAGAGGTCTAGGTGCTGGCAAACACCATCATGAACAACCTGGACAGCTTAAAGTCCACACTGCCAGAGACACGATTCACAGCGGGACCCATCTTCTCTAAGTGGGAGCGCGGAGCCAAACGTTATTTATTACAGCTGACTTAGAGCCAGATGCGAGTCACTGTGTGGACACAGCTGGGGGACCTCACTGCTGCCTGAATGTGAGTTGTCCGCATTTTGGGGAGACCGGCTTGCCCACCACGAATGGAAAATGAATGTTGGAATGGTTTTTACTGCAGTGATTAGGTGTCTAAGCCCAGGGCAGCACTGTTTGTGATGAGTCTGCAGTGGGCAAGGAGGCGAGTGGATTGGAAACCTCATGTGGCTAGAAACCCAGGCCCGCCCTCCCGGTGTGGAGCGGTCTCCCTCCTGGAGGGAGTCTTTTGTTCATGCCCGCTGTTTGCACCTCGCCTGCTCAGTTGTGTCTGACTCTGCGACCCCATGGATGGTAGCCCACCAGGCTCCTCTGTCCGGGGGATTCCCCAGGCAAGAGACTGAAGGGGGTGGCCGTTTCCCATCCAGGGGGTCCTCCCAACCCAGGGGTGGAACCGGGTCTCCTGCTTCTCCTGCACTGGCACTGTGCCACCCGGGAAGCCCTTCGCCTGAAGCTTGACAGAGGGTTTTCTTTAATTCTTAAAATAATCTCCAAAGGTAGCTCTTATGAACCTCCTTTTCAGAGGTCAGAAAATAGAGGGACAGAGATTGAAGTAACAGGATCAAGACCACAGGCCTGGGAAGTGGCAGACCTGGGATTTGAATCATGTTTTTCTGTCACCAAAAGGCCACAGTGTTTCGTAAGGATAACCCGTTGCCCTTTACTGATTCGACTGCAACCAACATTTACCAATCCTCACAACAGATTGGGAAGATAGGAGTGATTATTTCCTGTTCACAAATGAAGAAGCAGAGCTTCAGGAGGTTAAATTGAACGACCCCCCCCACCCCCGCCCATGCAAATATTTTCTAGTGAATCTGAAGCAAAATTAAGATTTGTCTGGACTTCAAACCTAGTCTCTCATCTGACTCCACCCGTGTCCTGCAAAGTACATCTGAGTGCCTGGAGATGCTCTAAGAACAACAATGGAAAACATGCTCTTTTATTCAATTATTTACAGTTTAAATGGAGTCCGCTCAGAAATGTCAGTCTCCATCCCTCCTCACAGGCTTTGCCCGGTCCCTGCCCTGCCCCACCGCAGTCCCCTGGGCTGGAGGCATCCTCTTATGCCTCTGCCTGGGTAATTCCTGTGGTACCACACCCACTTCTTAAATATCATGCCCTGAGAAGGACCTTTCCTTCTCCCAGAAGCAGGACTACGTCCACAGACTTCCTCTCTCTTACTCGTTGTGAATAACATGTTGGTTTGTGTGAACGCGGTTTTACGCTGGCCTTGCCCGCCAGCCTTCAGGGTCTAGGAGGGCAGGGGTGGGCCTGCCTTGCTCACGGGACTCCGAAGGGCCAGCCCAGGTCTGGCCCCTGAGGTTTCACTCCATAACGGAACGGAAGCTCCTCTTCTTGACTTGTCCGCTGCTCCAGCCTCTGTGGAGTCACGGACGTGAGGCTGCATGACCCTAGGGAGCCTCCCTGCCTCCGCCAGATGGCGACACAGAGGTTCCCCTTTCACAGTGATGGTGATAAACACCTGGTATTTATCAACCCAGCATGTTCTTCTTCTTCTTTTTTTTTTTTAAATTCATATTTCTTTATTTGGTCTTAGTTGCAGCATGCGAACTTTCAGTTGCGGCTCGTGGGATCTAGTTCCCCAACCAGGGACTGAACCTGGGACCCTTGCATTGGGAGCGTGGAGGCTTAGCCCCTGGACCACCAGGGAAGTCTCAACTCCGTATGTTCCCGATCTGGAACCCAAGTGTCTAACCAGCGACACCTGTTCCAATTCAATCCTCAAGACAGGCGGTCGATGCTCAGAGCTGCTCAGCAGGTCATCCAAGTTCACAACCAATAAGTGCCCCCCCCCCCCNCTGTGATCTCCTTCCAGTCGACCATCCCTACTCAGCAGAGACCAGACCTGCCCTTTGCCTTTCAGCCCTGTGTCTGGCGTGTTTTCTCCACACCTCGGTGGAACAGGAAAGAATCAAACCTGCCAGAACCAAGGTAGTGTGTTCAACATTTATCATGACAGCTATAAAAACACTTAATATCACATAGAACCAAAGGGAAAAAAGGCGGGCTTCCCTGTGACAAGAGTGGGGAGAAAAACCGACCCTGAACTTCTTTCTACCATCCCAGAAGGAGCCCACTCGTTTCCACCGTAGGGGCCCAACCAGCAGAGACCTGGTGTCCTCACCAAGGGTCATGGGACCCCAGGGCAGGGTCTGGGGATTGTGTGGGTCTCACCCGATCCACATGGGTCAGGATCCGGTACCTGGAGACTACATATCTGCTCTTTACCTGTGTGTCTTGTCACCTCTGAGACTCCCGACGTCTGAACTGAGGGTGTTGCCTGATTAACCTGTGGTCCTTTTTCTTCTCTGCATCTTGTTACATTCACGTGGAATCAGGCGCCTTTGAGTGGGTTGCTGCTCTGTGTTCTGCTGAGTGACACCTTTTGGCGGTGTCACATTAATATCATAGCATATCACATGCTAATTCATGGGGTCACCACTGTCTGGTTTCCCTAAGACCAAGCTCAGGTCATTTAATTTCTAATTTAATCTTTATTTTATAGTGAAGTAGAGTTGATTTCCATTGTTTCATTGGTTTTAGCTGTACAGAAATTTGATTTTTACATAGAAGTATATCGATTCTTTTCCTGTTTTTTCCCTCTTATAGGTTACTACAAGTTTTTTCAGATGAATTTCCTGTTTTATTATTCAGTAGGTTCTATTTGATTATCAATTTGATAAATATTAGTGTTTATATATTAATCAAAATTCTTAATTTATCCCTCCCTTCTAATTTTCTTTTGATAATCAGAATTTGTTTTTCTCAATCTGTGAGTCCGTTTCTGTTTTGGACCTTAGTTCATTGGTATGAATTTATAGATCTCACCTGTGTGTGATATCGTAGGGTGTTTGTCTTTTTCTCTCTGACTTACCCCACTTGGTTTGAAAATATATCTGTCCATCTATGCTGCTGCCAATATCTTTATTTCATTCTCTTTAATGGCTGAGCAGTAGTCCAGTGTATAGACATACCATGCAGTCTTCATTTTTCTGTCAGTGGACATTTCGGTGGATTCTATGTCTTGGCTGTTGTAAATAGTGCTAGCCTGAAAATTGGGGTGCACATGTCATTTCGAATGATGAATTTCTCCAGATCTAAACCTGGGAGTGGGATTTCAGGATCATATGCTACCTGTATGTTTAGTGTTCAAGGAAACTCTTGCTGTTTCCCGTAGTGGTTTCACCAGTTACATTCCCACCAAGACTGTAGGATCCCCTTTCCAGGATCCCTTTTCTGTACATCCTCTGCAGCATTCATTCTTTGTAGATCTTCTAAATGATGGCCATTGTGACCAGTGTGAGGTGATACTTCACTGCAGTTGTGATTGGCATTGACTTAATAATTACTGATGTGGAGTATGTGTTCATGTGTTTTTGTTACTTTTTTGGTTATGTGCTTTTGTTATTCGTTATTGTACACCTTGTGAGTACAATTTACTTCTTGAATCTGCTTTCCTGAAAGTTGGCCCTGTATGGAATTCTTTTCCGATCATTTACCCCAGGACATTTCTTGACGGCGGATGTCATTGACAGCCCTGTCAGACTTGTGACTGTTAAGATCCCATCAGCACGTTTTTTACGGTATATACATTAATCTGAACCAGCTAATGGCTCACTGCCCGCCCTGAAACTTTCTTCTTTGGTAACCATAGTTTCTTTTTTAAGTCTCTGAGGCTGATTCTCTTATAAAAGTTCATTTGTGTCCATTTTTAGGTTCCACCACACCCGTCTTTCCTTGTCTTATGTAGTTCAGTTAGCATGCTCACCTCTAGTTTCTTCCCTGTACCTGGAAATGGCACTATCTCATCCCTCTTTATTTCCGAGTATTATTGCACTGTGTGTATGTAGCCCATCTCCTGTATCCATTCAGCTGTGCTCGTACACTTAAGTTGTTTCCCTGTCTCTGCTACTGTACCTAGTGCTGCTGGGATCATTAGGGTGCAGGTGTCTTCTAAAATTTTGGTTTTCTCTGGATCTATGCCTAGGTATGGAATTGCTGGGTCACTTGGTACTTCTCTGTTTAGTTTCCATGTTTAGTTGGAGAACCTCCGTATTGTTATGTTACATGATGTTATTATGGAGAACCTCCAGAATGTTCTCCCTAGTGGATGTACCCATTTATATTCCCACTAATGGTGGGAGGGTTTTCTTCTCTCCACACCTTCTGCAGAATTTATTGTTGTAGATTTTTTGAGATGGTCATTCTGATCGATGTGAAGTGATACCTCAGTAGACAACTGACTTGCCTTTCTCAAAGAACAATGGTGCTAGAATCTTTTCTTGTACTTTATGGCCATCTCCATGACTGCTGTGAAGAAATGTGCATTTAGATCTTCGGCCAATTTTTTATTCGATTGTTTGTTTTTTGATATTGAGCTGCACAAGTTGTTTGTATATGTAGAGAGAAATTCCCCGTGGCTATCTTCAATTAAACGAATTTTTTCCATTCTTGGTTGTCTTTTTTTCTTTCGCTGATGGTTTCTTTTGTTGTGCAAATGCTTTTAACATCTATTATGCCCCATTTGTTCATTTTTGTGTTTTTTATGTCCTGATTCTTAGAGGTGGATCAAAAAAGATCTTCCTGCATTTTATGTCAAAGTGTGTTCTGCTTTTTTCCCTCAAGAGTTCCACTGTATCTATCCTTTTATTTAGACTTTTAATCTACTTGCAGTTTATTTTTGTGTATGGTGTTAGGGAATCACCTAATTTCAATCTCATTCTCATGCTAAGGAAGCTGCCTGGTGTCCTCCACAGTGGCTGCTCCCAATTTCCATTCCCAGCATCAGTGTGGGAGGCTTCCCTTTGCTCTGCACCCTCTCCAGCATTTACCGTTTCTAGAGTTTCTGCTTCAGAGAAGGCAATGGCAACCCACTCCAGTACTCTTGCCTGGAAAATCCCATGGACGTAGGAGCCTGGCAGGCTGCAGTCCATGGGGTCGCTGAGAGTCGGACACGACTGAGTGACTTCACTTACACTTTCATGCATTGGAGAAGGAAATGGCAAGTGTTCCTGCCTGGAGAATCCCAGGGACGGGGGAGCCTGGTGTGCTGCCACCTATGGGGTCGCACAGAGTCGGACACGACTGAAGTGACTTAGCAGTAGCAGCAGAGTTTCTGCTTATGGCCATTGTGACTGGTGTGAGGTGAGACCTTGTTGAATTTTTGATTTGCACTTCTCTCATATTTAGTGATGTTAGCATCTTTGTATGTGATTTTTTAAAACAGTGTAAGTTAAACTTATGCAAACTGGCTTCCTGAATGATTTCCTCGCTTTAGTGTTTTTCCGGTTACCTGGCCGAGAACGTTTCTGGAGGGCAGGTGTATTTTTACTTACAGCCCCTCGGGCCTTGGGAATGTTAAGTCCCCGTGAGCCATGGTTTCAAAGTTGTTGTTATGAGAAATGGCCACAAGGCGGCAGAATCTTTATGTCCAATTCTGGTTACTGGGGGAACCACCAGAGCCTTGGGAAAATCCTGTTCCTGGACTGACAGAGTGGAATGTGCCAGAAAAAACACTTAAAGCTTGTGGCCCATTCCTTCTTCCTTCCTTACCCCTGTCACCTGGACAAATCCCAATTCTTGCAACACCACTCTGGGGAGGGTGCTTTCATCCGAAGGTGGGGCGACACTAAGGAAGGAGGCTGGAGGCAGAAACTCCAGCACCAGGAGACATGGGGCCCACAGGGCTTCTCAGAGCTCTTCCAGCCCAGAGGTTGCACATCCTTTGGATGCAGTAGGTGTAGTTTCACTGCAAGAGGACATGCCTGCATCTGGAGGCTGTGGGCTGATGCAGAGGGGAAAGGGCTTTCCAGGTCCATGGGGCAGGGCTCATTGGCTGGCACGCCCTCCCCAACTCCATCAGCCCCGGGGAACCAAGCCTGCCCAGGCTTCAGGGATGTGACAGCAGCCCAGGTCACCAAGGCCTGAGGGGAACAGAGTTAACATTCACTCTTTGTAATTTGTATTTTGTATTGGTGTATAGGTGACTTACAATGTTGTGGGGTGTTTTTGTTTTTTGTTTTGGGTGGACAGCAATATAATTCACTTATGCATAGACGTGTACATGTCATTTTGGGGGTTCTCTTCACATATAGTTTATTATGCAGGGTTGCGTAGGGGGTCCTAGTTGGTTATTTATAAAGAGTGGTGTATGTGTGTGTTCCTCAGCACGTGCTCATTTCTCTCTGCCCACCATCTTTCCTTTCGGTAACTATAAGGTGCTTTGCTATGTTGGGAGGCATCTCTGTTTGGTAAAGAAGATCATTTGTATCCGTTGTTAGAACTTACCACCAAGTGATAGCATATGATACTTGCCTTCGTCTCACTTCACTGACTATGATCGTCTCTACTTCTTCCTTGTTGCTGGACATGGCATGATGTCACCCCTAGTACGGTGAGTAATATGGCACTGTGTGTGCGGGTACCCCATCTGGTTTACCCATTCATCTGTCCTTATCCGCTTAAGTTGCTTCCATGTCTTGGCTGCTGTGCATGGTGCTGTCATGAACATCGCATGCAGCTTTCTTTTAAAATAATGGTTTTCTCTGAATCTATGCCCAGGAATGGGATTGCTGGGTCCTATGATACTTCTCTGTTTAGTTTTTAATGAACCTTTGTTCTGTTTTCCTTCGTGGATTTCCTACTTTCATTCCCACCAACAGAGAGGAGGGTTCTTTTTCCTCTATATCCTCTCCAGCATTTATTGTTGTAGATTTTTTTGTGCTGACCATTCTGACCTGTGTGAGGCGACACCACATAGTTCTTCTCATTCATAGTTCTCTAATACTTACAGGTGCTGAGCATCTTTTCATGTGCTTCATGCCCACCTTTATGTGAATGCCCATTTAAATCTTCTGCCCCTATTTGATTGGGTTGTTTCTTTGATACTGAGGTGCATACGCTGTTTGTACACCTTGGAGATCAATTCCTTGTTGGTGTCTTTGTTTACCAATATTAGTTTCATTATGAGGGCTGTCTTTTTGTTGGGTTTATGGTTTCCTCTGCTGTTACAACACTTTTAAGTCAGACACGACTGAGTGACTTCACTTTCACTTTTCACTTTCATGCATTGGAGAAGGAAATGGCAACCCACTCCAGTGTTCTTGCCTGGAGAACCCCAGGGATGGGGGAGCCTGATGGGCTGCCGTCTCTGGGGTCGCACAGAGTCGGACACAACTGAAGCGACTTAGCAGCAGCAGCAGCAGCAGCAGCACGTCCCATTTATTTTTGTTTTATTCTTCATGATTCTAAGAGGTGGGTCAGAAAAGGACTTGCTGCATTTTATGACAAAGCATGTTCTGCTCAAGACTTTGATTGTATCCATCTTTTTATTTAGGTCTTTACTCTATTTGGAGTTTATTTCTGTATATGTATCAGGGAATATTCCAATTTCATTCCCTTTGTCATTTCTTTAAAAATCTGCATACCATTCTCCATAGTGGCTGTTACTAATTTACCTTTTCACTAACAGTGTAGGAGGGTTCCCTTTTTTTCAGTTTTTCTAGAATTTATTGTTTGTCAACTTTTGGACAGTGGTGATTGTGAATCATGTGAGGAAATACCTCATTGGAGTTTTGATTTGCATTTCTTTAATATTTAGCAATGGTGACATCTTTTAAAGTGATTTTTTTAAAGGGTAAGAGTTAAACTTACCACCTGCAATTGGCCTCTTGGACACCTGCCTTGCTTTGAATTCTTTTTCAGTGACCAGTCCTAAGACATCCCTCAAGTGTATGTGTATTTTTCTTACAGAGCTTGAATCCTTGTGAATATTACATGCCAAGCAGCACAACCGGAGAAAGCAATGGCACCCTATTCCAGTACTCTTGCCTGGGAAATCCCATGGACGGAGGAGCCTGGTGGGTTACAGTCCATGGGGTCGCTGAGAGTCGGACACAACTGAAGTGACAGCAGCAGCGGCACAACTCTTCATCATGTAATTACAGTAAATGGCCACAAGGTGGCAGCGTTTCCTTATGTCACACAGGTTTTTGGAGTCTGTTTTAACTGTAATTTCCTTGCTATTTTATATTGGAATAGAGATGATTTCTGATGTGGTATTTGTTTCCAGTGTACAGGAATTCAATTTAGTTATATATAGACATTTATCCTCTTTCAGGTTCTTTTTTGCATATAGGTGATTACAGTGTGTTCAATAAACTTCCCTCTGCTTTCAGTAGTTCCTTTTGAGATCAACTCTTTGATATATATTAATGTGTATATGTTAAGTCTAAACTCCTAATTTCTCACACCTGTATCTGGGGGCGCTGCAGAAGGCAAAGGCACTCTAGGTCCATTGTGGAGGCACACTGCCTGCCACGTGCTCAGGGCTCCCTCAGCCCTGGGACGTTCCAGCCTTGGGACCCAAGCCAGTCAGGCTCCAGGGATGTGACCACAGCCTAGGTCACTATGACCTGAGGGGAACAGAGTCAGCATTTCTTTATATTTTTCTTTTGATGTTTTTAACCTATAACTTGAACTGGAGAATATAGGTGAATTACAATCATGTGAGTCGTTGTTTTTTTTCTTCCTTTTCAGTCCAGGATAACTTGATTCACTTCTACATAGATGTATATACATTATTTTGTGGGGTTTTTTTATGTGTAATCACACAGTGTTGCATATGTTTACCTGAGTTACACAGTAGATCCTGGTGACTTTATAAATCAGTCCAGTCGCTCAGTCGTGTCCGACTCCTTGCGGCCCCATAAATCGCAGCATGCCAGGCCTCCCTGTTCATCACCATCTCTCGGAGTTCACTCAGACTCGCGTCCATCGAGTCCATGATGCCATCCAGCCATCTCATCCTCGGTCGTCCCCTTAGTCTCCTGCCCCCAGTCCCTCCCAGCATCAGAGTCTTTTCCAATAAGTCAACTCTTCGCATGAGGTGGCCAAAGTACTGGAGTTTCAGCTTTAGCATTATTCCTTCCAAAGAAATCCCAGGGTTGATCTCCTTCAGAATGGACTGGTTGGATCTCCTTGCAGTCCAAGGAACTCTCAAGAGTTTTCTCCAACACCACAATTCAAAAGCATCAGTTCTTCAGTGCTCAGCCTTCTTCACAGTCCAACTCTCACATCCATACATAACCACAGGAAAAACCATAGCCTTGACTAGACAGACCTTAGTCGGCAAAGTAATGTCTCTGCTTTTGAACATACTATCTAGGTTGGTCATAACTTTTCTTCCAAGGAGCAAACGTCTTCTAATTTCATGGCTGCAGTCACCATCTGCAATGATTTTGGAGTCCAAGAAAATAAAGTCTGTCACTGTTTCCATTGTTTCTCCATCTATTTGCCATGAAGTGATGGGACTGGATGCCTTTGTTTTCTGGATGTTGATTTTAAGCCAGCTTTTACTCTCTCCTCTTTCACTTTCATCAAGAGGCTCTTTAGTTCTTCTTCACTTTCTGCCATCAGGGTGGTGTCATCTGCATATCTGAGGTTATTGATATTTCCCTTGGCAATCTTAATTCCAGCTTGTGCTTCATCCAGGCTGGCATTTTGCATGATGTACTCTGCTTCCCTGGTGGCTCAGATGGTAAAACGTCTGCCTGCAATGCGGGAGACCTGGGTTCGATTCCTCGGTCAGGAAGGTCCCCTGGAGAAGGCAATGGCAACCCACTCCAGCACTCTTGCCTGGAAAATCCCATGGACGGAGGAGCCTGATACAGTTCGTGGGGTCGCAAAGAGTCGGACACAACTGAGCAACTTCACTTTCACTTTTACTCTGCATATAAGTTAAATAAGCAGGGTAACAATATATAGTCTTGACATACTCCTTTCCTGATTTGGAAGCCAGGCTGTTCCATTCCTGATACTAACTGTTGCTTCTTGACCTGCATACAGAGTTCTCAGGAGGCAGGTCAGGTGGTCTGGTATTCCTGTCTCTTTAAGAATTTTCCACAGTTTGTTGCGATCCACACAGTCAAAGGCTTTGTCATAGTCAATAAAGCAGTAATAGATATTTTTCAGGAACTCTTTTGCCTTTTCAATGATCCAACGGATGTTGGCAATTTGGTTCTTCTGCCTTTTCTAAATTCAGCTTGAACATCTGGAAGTTCATGTTTCATCTACTGTTGAAGCCAGGCTTGGAGGATTTTGAGCATTACTTTGTTAGCATGTGAGATGAGTGCCAATTGTGTGGCAGTTTAAACATTCTTTGGCATTGCCTTTCTTTGGGATTGGAATGAACACTGACTTTTTCCAGTTCTGTGGCAACTGCTGAGTTTTCCAAATTTGCTGGCCTATTGAGTGAAGCACTTTCACAACATCATCTTTCAAGATTCGAATTCCATCACCTCCACTAGCTTTGTTCATAGTGATGCTTCCTAAGGCCCACTTGACTTCACATTTTAGGATGTCTGGTTCTAGGTGAGTGATCACACCATCATGATTATCTGGGTCATGAAGATCTTTTTTGTATATTTCTTCCGTGTATTCTTGCCACCTCTTCTTAATATCTTCTGCTTCTGTTAGGTCCATT
>SJYV01012464.1:2931-14943 GCA_006410875.1 Neotragus pygmaeus | reverse complement strand
CTGTGGAAAATTCTGAAAGAGATGGGAATACCAGACCACCTGACCTGCCTCTTGTGAAATCTGTATGCAAGTTAGGAAGCAACAGTTAGAACTGGACATGGAACAACAGACTAGTTCCAAATAGGGAAAGGCATACATCAAGGTTGTATATTGTCACCCTGCTTATTTAACTTGTATGCAGAGTACATCATGCAAAATGCCAGGCAGGATGAAGCACAAGCTGGAGTCAAGATTGCCAAGAGAAATATCGATAACCTCAGATATGCAGATGACACCACCCTTATGGCAGAAAGTGAAGAAGAACTAAAGAGCCTCTGGATGAAAGTGAAAGAGGACAGTGAAAAGTTGGCTTAAGGCTCAACATTCATAAGATAACTAAGATCATGGCATCTGATACCATCACTTCATGGGAAATAGATGGTGAAACAGTAGAAACCATGACAGATTTTATTCTTTGGGCTCCAAAATCACTGCAGATGGTGGCTGCAGCCATGAAATTAAAAGATGCTTACTTCTTGGAAGAAAAGTTATGACCAACCTAGAGAGCATATTAAAAAGCAGAGGTATTATGTTGCCAACAAAGGTCTGTATAATCAAGGCTTTGATTTTTCCAGTAGTCATGTATAGATGTGAGAGTTGGACTATAAAGAAAGCTGAGCACCAAAGAATTGATGCTTTTTAAAAATTATTTATTTATTTATTTTACTTTACATAAACTGTGGTGTTGGAGAAGACTCTTGAGAGTCCTTTGGACTGCAAAGAGATCCAACCAGTCCATCCTAAAGGGAATCAGTCCTGAATATTCATTGGAAGGACTGATGCTGAAGCTGAAACTCCAATACTTTGGCCACCTGATGCAAAGAACTGACTCATTTGAAAAGACCGTGATTGTGGGAAAGATTGAAGCCCGGAGGAGAAGAGGACGACAGAGGATGAGATGGTTTGATGGCATCACCAACTAAATGGGCATAAGTTTGAGTAACCTCCGGGAGTCGGTGATGAACAGGGAAGCCTGGGGTGCTGCTGTCCATAGAGTGCAAACTGTCTGACACCACTGAGTGACTGAACTGAACTGAGCTGAACTGAAGTATCTATTGACCACCTAAATCAAGTAACTATGGTTCATGCTTAAAATGCATATTCTCACACACCATGAACACATTTGATATTCTAAATTAGAATCTATAGAGTTGTAACCTATACAAAGTGCATGTCAGGTGGTTCTTATGCATATTAAATTTGGCAAATCATTGGCATAGCATTTCAATAAATCTTTAGAATTGTTATGTGAAATAAGCTATTATCCCCATTTTATAGATTAAAAGGTTAAAATTGAGATGTAATATAAACTGTCATTTCATTATTGAGACCCAGTGCCAATATTTGAGCATAGGGTTGCCTACTAAGACAACCCAAAACACAGTGACATAATGAATGATATGCAAATTGTATGCTACTTAGATGGCAAATTACAAAAACATCTACTTCTTTAAATGTAAAAAGAAAGATCATGAATTTTTAAAAGCTAATTTAAGCTTAATTGTTCGCATATTTTCTGTTTACATTTCACATTGGTATATTTATATTTTTAACAACTAATCCTTTTGTTAACCTAATGAATTTCAAGTTAAATATACCCAGTCAGGTATAATTAAATAGAGATTCTTAAAGTGCTCCAATTGACAAAGCACTCTTGACTCAAAGGCACACATTTTCATACTTATAAAAGCAGGTCAGAGGTTGATTCTTTGATGTATATAAATCCACAGAGAACAAAGATTTTCATCTACTTCTACTATCCTTAAAATTTTTCAGGTGGAGAAGGATGATCAATAATGCTTTGAAAAGATAGAGTTAGTCTTGGAATCAGCAGCTTAGTGCAATTGCCATAATGCAATCACAGCTGACAAAACAATGTGGGTGGAAACAGATACTTTCTTGCTTTGATTGGATGGAATGCCAAGAGGCAGTTGCACACCTTAGCTAAAAATTGAACAGGCTCTACCACTTCCAATTTGTTCATGTTGAAACTGGGCAAGTGACATTGGGCAAGAAATTTAGTATTCTAGGCAATGAAACTTGTATCAGAACAGGAGAGATGTCATTTAAACTTGGGTTTAAGCTCCAAAATATAGGGTTGAAAGCATTTAACTGGCAATCTTTTGGGATCTTTAGAACAGAGGGCATGTGTTCATACCAGCAAATCTCCACTTGCCCCATCACAGAAGGCAGAAGTTTCAAACAAAGGAATTATTTCCTTTGTACATGCCTCGATGAGTGATTTAGAGATACTTTATAGTTATGCAAGACTGAAGTTTTCATAATATGAATTTGTTAAACTTCCTCTGCTGAAGTAAAGTAATAATTAATAATGCTTTTGTTTTGGATAAATAAAATAATCTTTGATGAAGTGTTCTAGTTGGCTTGCACTCATTTTGCTTGCTTTGTTTTCAGTTTTGGGGGCTGCCAAGGAGATACTCTGTTTATATGCAACATCAACTTATTTGTGACAGGGGAGAATAAATAGGGAGAAAAGAGTTTTCGGTTAAGGATAATGATCATTGACTGCAACATAAACTCAAATTAAAAAGATCTAGCAAAGAAGGGAAACAGTCCTTCAATATTACTAACTATCAGGCATGTAGATTTGTGTTCAAATGAATACTGATTACAGAAGGGAGCTTTACTGTGGTCATAAAAGGGAAGATAGCTGGATCATTTTCATGCAGTAGATACTTTGTAAATTAAACTATTTGTTTCCCCCCTGTTTTCTTAATAATTACATAGCTTACTTAAAATATTAACTCTATAACATCTAATGTTTAATCTGTATTTCAGTAACTATTTTTCTCAGACTGAGCTTCTATTAGCATTCTTGTGGAGACATAGTTGGTAGACAAAGTATGAATAGATAAAATTTAAAAGGTGATTATAAACAGACCAAGATATATATCCCACTGAACCAAAAGCTAAAAGTTACAAAGAGTCTCTTGGACTGCAAGGAGATCAGACTAGTCCATTCTAAAGGAGATCAGCCCTGGGTGTTCTCTGGAGGGAATGAAGCCAAAGCTGAAACTCCAGTACTTTGGCCACCTCATGCGAAGAGTTGACTCATTGGAAAAGACTCTAATGCTGGGAGGGATTGGGGGCAGGAGGAGAAGGGGACGACAGAGGATGAGATGGCTGGTTGGCAGCACCGACTCGATGGACATGAGTTTGAGTGAATTCCGGGAAATGATAATGGACAGGGAGGCCTGACGTGCTGGAATTCATGGGGTCACAAAGAGTCGAACACAACTGAGCGACTGGACTGAACTGAACTGAATTGAACCAAAAGCTAAAAGTTACAAAATGTTAAAGCCACATTCTTTTCTTTACTCTATAATAGGGAGAGGCTACCTTCTCAATTATGGGGCTGTATATAAATGCACCTAGTAAACTCTGATTTTCAAGGTCTCTGTTTACAATTTAAAAAGCCTCCTGCAAGGTTCTGTATAATAAAAGTGCTTCATTTTACACAGAAAGCCTGACCAAGCTTACTTCCTGACCTGGAGTTAAAGTTTACAGCTTGAACCCCAGTCAGTGTAGCTTCAAAACAATGGCTTAGACTAAATTCCCCTTGGCTAATCGATTGGCTTTTTTCTTAAACCAATATGTAGAAAAAAGGAATGAAGTTTTGCTATTTGCAATAACATGGATGGACTTGGAGGGTATTATGATTAGTGAAATAAGTCATATAAATATAAACACTGTGTAATATTATTTAGAAATGCACCAGATTTAAGAACTATATGAATTCATAAAAAATATATTTCTCAAAGGCATTAATATACTTTATCATGCTGATTCAGACTTTTTTCAGTTTGAATTTATTTTATGAGTAGATTTATTTAATAATTGCTGTCATTCTCCATAATTCACCTTAATCATATAGTACTCAAAATGTATCCCATTGTGATAAATGTATTTCCATATATTTATAGATGCAGTAAAATATTTTCTGTCATTAATAGCTTTCACTAAAAAAAATAATTCCTGGTTGTGATGCACAGAAAATCTCTTCATCTTGTTTAAAATGTGATACCTTTCATATGTCTGAATAACAACAAGTAATAATGATGATGTACACAGCTCTTTGTGTTTTGGGGACATCTGTATGTTTATAGGGCCATATTTTCCTCTTCATTGTTTTACCATCTGGAAGTTAAATAAATGTAACCCTCTGGGGCTACAGTTGGAGTCACAGTCTCTTTATAACATTCATCCAGTTTCAGAAAACAGCCAATCAGGATACAAGGTGATACATCATCTCTCACTTATAAAACTTGCTGAAAACTCTTTTATCTTTGCCCATGATACTCCAGGCAAGAGGTTACTATAACTGACTAATCTGTGCTTAGAAACTGTAGTCCTAACTTTATGGAAGGTGACAGACATCTTGCAAACCTGTTTTTTGGGGAGATAATGTGGAATGTGTTTTTTAATCTGATGATATGTTTGATAAATATGTGTCTGTGTGTACTTGTGTGCATGCTAAGTTGCTTCAATCATGTCTGACCCTATGAACTATAGCCTGCCAGTCTCCTCCATCCATGGGATTCTCCAGGCAAGAATCCTGGAGTGAGTGCCACCTCCAGGGGGTCTTCCCAAGCCAGGCATCAAACTTATGTCTCTTATGTTTCCTGCATTGGCAGGATAGTTCTTTACCATTAGTGCCACTTGGGAAGCCCTAAATATGTGTCTACCTCAGTTCAAAAGTAATTCAGACTGTATTGTTGTATTCATCTGTAAAAAGTCTTATTTGCTTGGTGATCCCAGCATAATGATGCAGAAATTCCATGTTGAGTTACACATAAGGACAAGGCTTGTAATATTTACCTGTTCTTCTAGATGTTGTTGGGCCAGAAACTCTGACCTTACTTTATATGAACTTGTATCTATTAACAATTATGGTCCATAAGTTATAATTTTTGATGTGTATTCCTTAATAAAATTCCATGTCTCTTGGCTGGAAAAGACATTTTTTTTTTTAATTCAGAATGTTTACTTGCACTTATTTCTTGCTTCAAATTAAAATTTTAAATACAATGTAGTTTAAATTTTTATTTAAAATTTCTTATGATATATTTAGGGAATATATAAAATAGAAGAAAACTATAGTGGGCATTTATGTTCCTATCTGCCAGATTAAGGATAATATAAATGTATTTGAAGTATTCTATGTGCTTCACCATGATTTCAGTCCCTTTTCCCAAAAGATAGCTACTATTTACACTTTTTGTAGGAATAATTTTATTAAATAAAAAATTGTCTGTGGTACTAGAGATAGTCAATGGTTAACATATTAATGTATAAGATAAAAAGATAGTTTAATATAATTGGAAAACCACAAAATTAGCTCTATATGAGATTCGGACATAATCTGAGGCAGTTATTTACATATTGTGTGGTTCTTCAGATGCTACATTGTTTCTTTAATATTCATCTCTATTTTTATCAAAAAGTCTTATGGAATATGACTTAAATATTGAGTACTTATAAGTGAGTAGTATGTAATTGGCACTCAATAAGTATTTGTCACATGAATAAGTGTAGAAGTTCCAAGTTAAGGAGACTACAAGGTTTCCTTAAATCAGTAAATCACTGACATTATGAATGACAGGTTTTAAATTTTTGTTTTCTAGTTTGATATTCCTAAAAGTGGCTTTTTCTGTACTACTATGTAGCTTAGTACCCCAGTCTCAAGATGACTTCCCAGTTCCCAGCATAACAAAGAGTCCAGAACCATAAAAGATAGTTTTCTCCTCCCACATTTTTCTACAAGTAAAGGAACTTTCTAGAATATCTTTTCCTCACATATTTGTCTCACTATATCTTTAGCCAGAAGCCCATTTGTAAACTAATCAACATTCAGATTAATTGTGTTATAATATGTGTTTTAGACTTTATTAACATTATTTNGTAGCTTAGTACCCCAGTCTCAAGATGACTTCCCAGTTCCCAGCATAACAAAGAGTCCAGAACCATAAAAGATAGTTTTCTCCTCCCACATTTTTCTACAAGTAAAGGAACTTTCTAGAATATCTTTTCCTCACATATTTGTCTCACTATATCTTTAGCCAGAAGCCCATTTGTAAACTAATCAACATTCAGATTAATTGTGTTATAATATGTGTTTTAGACTTTATTAACATTATTTTAAAATATAGATTCAGAGGAAATTGCAAAAATACTGTTATTTTGGTAATGTCATATTGATGGAATCATATAGTCTTTAACCTTTAGCCATTTTTTCCCACCCAATGTAATACCATTGAGGTCATTTTAAATAGTTGTGTTTATCAACAGTTTATTCATTTTTATTGCTGAGCAACATTCTATGATATGAATGTATTGTAGTTTGCTTAATAGTTTATCTGTTGAGGGACAACTGAGTTTTTTCCATTGTTAGACTATGACAAATAACTTTGTGTATAGGTTTTTATATTGATGGGTATTGCAAGTGCTTGTGTGGGGATAAAGCATATAGGGAATGCCTACATCCTGTGTGCTTGGGAGCATTTAGGAAGAGTCTTCAATTTCACTAAGAGGAGTAGAAGGTGACTTCTTAAAGGGAAAAGAATGATTATTCTTAAAGACATTTAGGCCAAAGGATAAGTCAACTAGAGCTTGGTTAAATATTATAACTGGGTAAATTGGAACAGGTGATCAGCAGCCTATAATTTCCTAACATATATGTGAAAAGAGATGATATGTTTTACCTTTACCTTTTCAACTTTTATTACAAGACTCTACGTCATTTGTTTCTCTTACTACTTATCAGAGGGGCTTCCCTGGTGGCTCACATGGTAAAGTGTCTGCCTGCAATGCTGGAGACCTGGGTTTGATCCCTGGGTCAGAAAGATCCCCTGGGGATGGAAATGGTAACCCACTCCAGTACTCTTGCCTGGAAAATTCCATGAATGGAGGAGCCTGGTGGGCTATAGCCCATGGGGTCGCAAAGAGTCAGACACGACTGAGTGACTTCACTTTCACTTACTTATCAGATAAGGAAAGCACAAACATAGTGAAAGCTGTCCCTGGGGAGGTGGATTTCACACATACTCTACAGCAGCAGGGTTCTTCAAGCAGCTTATAAGCCAATTTTGTTGCATAATTCTTTTCTAGAATGTAGCTGGACCTTTTAATATAGCCCTAATTTTAAGCTTCATTTCATTCTTTATATTGCTTTCCTTAGTGCTTACAAGGAATCTTTGATTTACTACTGTCCCATGCACATGTGAATGTTAGAAAGCACAGGTCTGATGCTGAATATTATTTCAAAGTGTTCTCTTGTGTGTGGAATGAACAAGCATTAGGAATATGATAGCAGCAGCAATGCTATTCGGTAAAGAAGAATAATTTTTACATGGAGTAAAAAATCAATGAATTATTAAAATCTGTNCCATCTGGTGATGTCCATGTGTCTGTCTCTTATACACATCTAGATGTGTATAAGAGACAGGAATATGATAGCAGCAGCAATGCTATTCGGTAAAGAAGAATAATTTTTACATGGAGTAAAAAATCAATGAATTATTAAAATCTGTGCTGCCCAAATGATCAAATCCAATAGAATAGTTAAGGAAAATATTTGTGCTCATATCATAGCATCAAAGACAAAATGAAATGTTGCTCTGAAAATCTGACTATAATAAAATATAGGTAGTTTCTCAATGAAATGGATTAGAAATACTCATTGCTGTATTATTGTTTTCCCTAGTTAATTTCCATGTTCAAAATTCCTTCATCTTAATAATGTAAATGCTTTATGGAGTATGTCATATTTTTTAAAGATCACTTGATTTTCCAATCAGTTTAGTATTAATAGTTTAGCTGAATACTGTGTGTCATTGAATGTGTTGTGGTGAATTTTGATACAGATAATGATTTTTCCATTTATATGTAGATGTATTAATATATTTGTCAAAAAATTTGGTAGATATTAAACAACTAGCAGGCATCCTTGGTAAAATTATTTTTCCTTTATCTTCTAGCATCTCATCAATCACCAAAACCGGATAGAACATTCTAAGAATGCAATGTTCTTCAAGTTCAGCTATTTATCTCCATTTTCAGTTACAACAATCTTCTACAATTATTTCTTACCACTACTACTATAGGTCTCCAAAGTAACTGGTGTTGTGAAAATGGCCCTGCTGGCATATCGGCTGTGACTGGGGGGAACTTTAGAATTGAACATAAACCAAACTTATAAAACACTACTATGAGTAACAAAATAGATAAACTGTACCAAACCAGGATGTGCAAGACACATTAAACACAAACTCTATTTAATCCTCATGTATTAATGATGGGATCTCAGCCAAACTAATCTAATGGTAACTTGGCATTAGGTTTTGTGTTCTAAAGCTCGGAACACTAACTTTCCAGGAAATCACTTGGCTTACATAGTCTTGCCAAGTCCTGCCAAAACTGTCTTGTTACTAATTATATCTTCAAATTTTCTAAGTTCACACTTCATTCTCCCATTTAGAGAAGGTTATGGTTCTATGGTGTTGCTTTTCATTTGCTGAAAAAAGCTAGCAAAATGAACTGTACTTTGCTTTCAGTGTGTTCCTAGTAGCCTTTCTTAAGTGGGTTTGTGCAAGTAGAAATACAACAAAATTTGACAAGATCCCTTGTGGACCAGAACCCTTGATTTAGTAATAGTTTGCACATCTGAAAGTATGCGAGTTTTTATTCTTTGAGACCACTGTGGCTGCTACTAAGAGAAGTGACTGTGGTTAACTGAACTATAAATATAAATTAAGTTAAAAAATATGGCTAAGAATTACTGAACACTTGATATATACCAAACTCTGCCTTAAGGACTTCACATTATGGTATCAAATTAATCTTCACCTTATAAGGGAGATACTACAGCTAATTATTTTTATACAAAAAAAAAAAAGAGAGAGACTGAGGCACAGAAAAATTAAGTAACTTGTTCAAGGTCATCAATTATTTTCTCTTTCATTCTCAAGAAAAACAATTTGTATTCTTATAAGCATGGGATTTATAGTCTTACATATTATGTCTTGCTCCACTTATTGGCATAATTAATTGTTATTTATCAGTATATTCCAAAATTGGCAGAGAAACAGACTAAAAGAAACACATAGCTCTTATAAAAATAAAATATAAGAATCATTTTCCTACTCCGAAAACAATCTGAGATAATGGGAGTTTGAAGAGTAAATAGATCCATAGACATGCAATTATATGGGTGGATGAATTAATAATTGAAAGTCATCTTTTTTCTTCTTCTCTTAGTCTGGGTCTAGTACAACCAAGTATATAAACAAATATTTTAAAGAATCCTTCCTGGGCGGCACAAAGAATTTGCAAATATACATGCTTCAATGCCATCATGTAAAAAACGAGGCTCCGGTCTATGTTTGTTGCAGGATGCTTGGGGCTGGTGCACGGGGATGATCCAGAGAGACGTTGTGGGATGGGAGGTGGGAAGGGGATTCAGGATTGGGAGCTCGTGTATTTTGTTATTTGCAAATTTGTACAAACACTTCAAATAGTTCTAATTTCCATATAAATGATTTTTGATGTTAAAAAAATAAAAAATCAAAATCAAAAAACAAACCTAAAAAAAAAAGAATTTGTAAATAATAAATAATCATTTGCCTTTAATCTCAGCCATTGATGGTCACTTGGAGATTTTACATGTTAAAAATAATATTCAAAATCTGATTTGATTTCTTATTCCCTGCTTTCCCATTTTTCCTTATCTCCAATAATATTTAAAAAAAACTTACTTTTTCACTTATGTGTACTTTTTGGTCAGTTGCTACTATATTTTACTTTTTACTAAAGGGCACCGTGGAAAATTCAATTTCAAGACTATTCCTTATTCCTTAATAGTTACAAGTTAGATTTTATTTCATATGTATTATAAAGTGCATTCAATGATTATTATTGGATTTAGATTTATGACATACTGTATTCTTACACAAAATCAATGTGAAAAATAGAATAATGAGATATTAATAATTACCTATCCTCTGAAGAACACTTCTCTGCCTAGGTTGTAAACAATAATAGAAATGTGCATTTTCATTTATTTGATTTTGAAAGCATCAATAATAGAGGAATACAAAATTAATAAAAAAGTGTAAGCTATGCTTAAACTGGAAAAATATATAAAGAGGGTATGATCTTTTCTCTGGAATTTATATTTGTCCTGGTTTCAAGCATCCAGTCCTTTGTAGATTCAAGGCTATTGGTTGGGGACTGTGCTGCCCAGTGCAGAGAGCTAATTTATCCATCGCCACAATGGATTTTATTTTCCTTTGTGCATCATCAGCACATTTTACAAGTTCTGATAGTAAATTTTATAGTGGAAATGTGCGGAAGAATTTAATTTTGAGTTCCTAGGTTGACTAGCAATGCAAGTGGAGATTTTATTGTTATTTTCAATACTGCATTGAAAATAGAAAATATATGAAATGACTTATTTCAGGGGAATGGAGTAAGAGATTGGAAAAGAAAGTAAAAAGTAATAATTCAAAATAAGTTTATCTTCTTCTTCTTCTTCTTCCTTTTTTTTTTTTTTTTTTTGGTGCATTTCTTTAACAGAGTGTCTACAAGAATGTTAGATGCATAAAGTGAAGTCGCTCAGTTGTGCCCAACTCTTAGCGACCCCATGGACTGCAGCCTACCAGGCTCCTCCATCCATGGGATTTTCCAGGCAAGAGTACTGGAGTGGGTTGCCATTGCCTTCTCAGTTAGATGCATTGTGGGAAAGAATTCAGGTATTAAGTCTTCATACTTCATAAATAAATCAGATCATGTTATTTTTCTTAAATTATATATACTATCCTACCTTCCAGGTTTTGGGGAAGTTTATTTTTAACTTACTTTTCATATCCTAAAATTATTAGGATTCAAATTCAACAGTAATAAAAAATAAGCCAAGAATATAATTCTCTAAAATAATACAGAAAAAAGAAATGTAAAATGAAATCAAATTACCCTTCATTGATGAGGGCCAAGCATTTGTCTCTACTCCAGGATAATAAATTAACATTATATATATTTATTACCAAAATAAAAAGCAGGGGATTATTCCTTTTATGGAACTTGAGACCCAGGGAACCTAAGGAGCTTCACTAGCTCTGTCTTTGTTGTCCAGTCACCCATTCGTGTCTGACTCTTTGCAACCCCATGGGCTGCAGCACACTGGGCCTCCCTGTCCTTTACCATCTCCCAAAGTTTGCCCAAGCTCTTGTCCATTACAATGGTGATGCCATCCAGCCATCTCATCCTCTGCCATCATCTTCTCCTTCTGCCTTCAATCTTTCCCAGAATCAGGGACTTTTCCAATGAGTTGGCTGTTGGCATCAGGTGACCAACATGCTGGAGTTTCAGCTGCAGCTTCAGTCATCAAATGAGTATTTGGAGTTATTTTCTCTTAAAATTAACTGATTTGAACTCCTTCCTGTCCAAGGGACTTTCAGGAGTTTTCTCCAGTACCACAGTTTGAAGATATCAATTCTTTGGCATTCTTTCTTCTTCATGGTCCAGCTCTCACAACTGTACGTGACCACTGGGAAAACCATAACTTTGACTATATAAAACTTTGTTGTCAGAAAAGTGTCACTGCCTAGGTTTGTCATAGGTTTCCTGCCAAGAAGCAATTGTCTTCTGATTTCACGGCTGCAGTCACCAGCTGTAGTGATTTTAGAGCCCAAGAAGAGGAAATCTGTCACTATCTCCACCTTTTTCCTTTCTATTTGCCATGAAGTAATGTGACTAGATGCCATGATCTCAATTTGTTTAATATATAGTTTTAAGCTGGCTCTTTCACTCTCCTCCTTCATCCTCATCAAGAGACTCTTTAGTTTCTCTTCACTTTCTGCTGTTAGAGTGATATCATCTGCATATTTGAAGTTGTTTCTGTTTCTCCCACCTACCTTGATTCTGGCTTGTAACTCATCCAACCTTGCATTTCTCATG
>SJYV01012463.1:0-21771 GCA_006410875.1 Neotragus pygmaeus | reverse complement strand
AGTGGGCTTCCCAGGTGGCTCAATGGTAAAGAATCCACCTGCCAATGCAAGAGATGCATGGTTTATCCCTGGGTTGTTTCATTTGCAACACTTGTCACTGTCTGACACGTATCATTTTGAGTCTCTTGACCCCATGCAGTGGTCCACAAGTGACTGCGACTTGAGGTTGCAGGACGGGATGGGTTCCAGGAACAGGGAACGAATCACAGACAGAGGGGAGGATTTAGCCTGCGGGAAGGCGCTACTTTCCCCCTGCTCTGCCCCAGAAAATGGTTTTTCCAGGGCTTCTGAGTGCCCAGTGATTCAGCTGAGATGCTCACCTCTCCCCCTGATGTGAGATGGGGAAAACAAGGGCCACTAGACTTCCCTTCAGAGAGGAGTTTTGCTGGGAAGGAATACCTGTACTTATACCAGATGGGGTGAAATGATGAGATTCTTTCAAGCCCTGGATGTGTGTTTCGTCTGTGTGGAAGAATTAATTTATGGGCCTCATGGGGAAGTCTGACGCTCCAGGGAAACAGAAGCGGAAAAGGAGGCAGGGGAAGGGGGTAAGGAAGGTGGAGGAATGACAGTGTGACCCTGCCTTGCGAAATGCACTGGGGTTTTTAGCACCATCTGCACATGTTCCAGGAGTGCGGGTGGTTTTATCTGGAAGCCATGGTGAGGGCTGAGTTCTGGGAGTGGCCCAGGAGCGGCCCGTGTGGGTGGTAGGGTGGATTCAGAGAGAAATCGCACACACCATTGACAAGAGGGCTGAGAGATGCTGGGAGGGCTCAGGTGGAACTGGGCCTGGCTAGGCTAACCTGATCCTCTGAGGGGTGGGGCCAGGTGACTCAGATAGTCACGCTTTCCCATGTAAGGCAGGGTGTTAGTACCCTGTGGGGCCTAATTCAGGGGCTTCCCGGGCAGCTCAGTGGTAAAGAATCTGCCTACAATGCAGGGGAGGTTTGTTAGTTGCTCAGTCGTGTCCAGCTGTATGCTACCCCACTGACTGTAGCCCTCCAGGCTTTTCTGTCCATGGGATTCTCCAGGCAAGAATACTGGAGTGGGTTGCCATGCTCTCCTTTAGGGGATCTTCCCTACCCATGGATTCAACCCTGGTCTCCTGCATTGCAGGTGGGCTCTTTACCATCTGAGCAATGAGGAAAGGGTGCAATGCAGGGGTCGTGGGTTCAGTCCCTGGGTTGAGAAGATCCCCTGGAGGAGGGCATGGCAACCCACTCCATTATTCTTGCCTGGAGAATCACATGGACAGAGGAGCATGGCTGTGCTACTGTCTATAGGGTCACAAAGAATCAGGTGCAACTGAGCACACACAGGGCCTAATTCTATGCTCTACCCCTTAAATGGGCTATTTAGAAGCAAGCCCACATTTCCTACTTGGTGGGTAAGATAGTCAACTACCAGTCTTCAGAATGACGCAGTTTTTAAAATTCTGAGACAAACACATCAGTGAAGGGCTTTTAGACCATACTGCTTGCCAAATGCCTCATCATATCCAGAGAGAAAAATGAAAATGTTTTCAAAGACCCACTGGCCTCCCTGCCAACCCTTCTGTCGCTGGTGCTTTGCTGAAGGACTCGAGATTGACTCATTTGGGCAGCTTCCAACTGTGAGTCTTTTAACAAGAGTGACACCTGACCACAGCAAAGAATCTGCAGGTTAAGAATCCCTTCCAATGCAGGGGTTGATGGTTGATCCCTGGTCCAGGACCTAAGGCCCCATAAGCTGCTGGATAACTAAGCCTGTGCCTACAAGGAAGACCCAGGGCAGCCAAAATTTAAAAAATAAGAAAAATATTAAAAATGGGCTTTAAGAGTTGTCTCTGGGGCTAATTTCTGAGTTAAAAAAATCAAACGCCTGCGTTTGGAGAGGGGATGAGGGCGTGCCCCTGACGTACGTGTCAGTGTTCTCTACGAAGAGAGTTGTTTGTTTAATGTTTCTTACACTGCGAGAAAATTTGTGTTTGATCCTCAGCAGGTGGGGTGGATAAAGCTTCAGATGGCTGGGGCTTGATCAAAGAAAATCAAAGTCGCCTGGCCTTTCCAAAGAGCTCTTAATCAGGCTGTAGCACAGAACAGATGGATAGACCTTCAGAGCCCCTAATTTGCATCAATTTGCATTTATTGTTTAGCATGTTCTTATTCCAAAACCCTTATTCTTTTCTCTCAAATATGTTTTGAGCTTTTGCTGAGTACCAGGCACTTTGCTTTCTTCACTGGATTCTCCCAACAGCCCGTTTTATGGACACCAGTAAGAACTGGCAAATTTTGAGCATTTACAGGGTGCCAGGCACAATGCTAAATGTTTTACAGAGGCCATCTCTTGCAACCATCACCATTTTTATCCCCATTTTAAAGATGAGGAAACCCATCTATGTGGTCCATTAAAAGTCCAGTGTCCCTTTTCTGAATCCCTAGGGCCAAATATGTTGGAATTCAGAATTTTTTTTGTATGCACAGTATTTATCATATGTTATGTAATGTCCCAATGCAGCAGCAGCAGCACATAACAAAATACATCAATATTTATACAAAGAAACATTTAAACAGCCTCACTGAGAGGGATCAAGATTATAAATAGCCTCACATCAGTTAGGGCCTGGATGTCAATTGAATTATAAACAGGCTTTCAGTTTTCAGAGCTTGCTGGAGTCAGATGAGGGTCTGAGAAGCTGCCATGTGTTTGGAGTTAGCCAGTTTTGTGTGTCTCAAATCCCTACTTCACTCCCAGACTCCTGTGTTCTAATTACCATCCACACTTCTCTGGGAGGAACCATAGCAGGAGAGTGGGGTGGCCACAGTCTCAGTCCAGACCTGTTTGTTTCCAAACCCTGGCCTTTCCTTGCACGCAATGCTCATGGTATTGATGTAGAAATCAAGTGACTTTTCCTAGCAGCCAGGACAAGTTGCAAGCATTCCTCTGTGTTTTGTAACTTTGCCTTGGGTCCTGGGCTCTGTGTACCAGCTCACGAGGTATTCACAGGGAAGAAGCTCAAACTGAGGTGTCCCTGTGGCCCAGCAGGTCAATCTTCTCATGGTCTCTGGAACAGCACCAGTCACAGTTGTATCTGAAAGCGGGAGGGTGAGTTATGACCTTGAGTTCAGCCCTGGCTTTTCCATCTCCAAACAGGGCTCACTTTCTAAGCAAGAAATGTCATGGCTGGTAACCCCACACTTCCTCTTCTTTAACTGGATTAAATAATAAAAGCGATGAAGGGACTATCCCTGGTGGTCCAGTGATTAAGACTCCGCTCTTCCAATGCAAGGGGTGGATGCAGGTTCTATCACTGGTCAGGGAACTAAGATCCCACATACCACTCGGTGAGGCCAAAAAGTTGTTTAAAAAGTAGGGAGGAAAAAGAGAATAATAAAAAGGTGATGGAGCACAGGAGATCCAAGCCAGGAATCATTTTAGAACCCTCTGAAAAGAGTTAGAGAATAAGCTGTCCCATGAAGGACTGTCTTGGTGCCTTCTCACTTTATTTCACAGACTCACTAGGTGATGGCCTCCTCTGGCTCTTTGAGGGCACCGGGGATTCAGGGTTGAATAAGAAGACATCCCTTCTGCCCTCAGGAAGCTCATAGGAATGATCAGAGGCGATGGAGACAAATGTGGATGTTGCCACGCAAGCCGCCTCCCAAGGTGATATGTGCAGCAACGTGAACAGAATGATGGGGGAGCCGGAGGAAGGGAAGGGGCCTACGCTGGTGGTTAGGGGTAGGGAGTGATGTCTTGCCACTCACACGGTTCACTGGATCCAGGGTAGATAAGCCACAACCAGGGAAGCTGGAAGAAGACTCAAGGAGCCGGAGGGACTGCAGACATTTTATTCTCTTCCAGCGGCAGCAGCAAGTCTTCAAAGACTACCGATAAACTAAGACAGACAAAAGTGGCCCATGGCCAAGTAGGTGCGAAGGCCCAGTGCTACCAAGGTCAGCAATACTGTTTGCAGAGCACAAGGTGAGAGGCTGTGAAAGGGTGGGACAGGAGAGCCTGACTGACTCCAGGTTAGCAGTCATTTTCTACACAGGTGGTCTCACCAAGGCGATGGCACTGGCTCCCTGATGTCCACTCTCACGGTTCCTCCACCTCCTGGTCCTCTCCTTCCCGCCCCCTTCTCCATCCTGCCTTCGAGTGTTGGCATCTTTAAGCTTCAGCCCAGGACCCTCCTTCCTTTTGGTCTCTCTCCGATACTTCCTTGGTAATTGAATTTATTCCCTTCGCATTAAATATCATCCTGGGTCTGTGGACGCACCCCCAATTGCACGGCCTGCCCACATTTCTCTGATGAACTGCAGACTTGAGTTCTGCTTGCCTGTGAGTCTCCATTCCGGTGTTCACACGCTCCTTGAAATTCACGCATCCAAGAGGGAACTCATCATTACTTTCCTCCAAGCCTATTCCTCCTCCAACCAACCTGACTACATTCTACAACCTACCTGCTTAAGCAGAAGGCTTGTTTCTTCCTTCCTCCCTAACGACTGAATTACCCGCCAAATCCTATCAATTTCTCTCTCCAAAGCATGTTTTGAATGAAACCAGCCGTTGAGCCAGCCCGTCTCCTCTTCATGCCTTTAATTTTGATTGCCCTGGCTCTTTGTTACTAGGCAAGGGCTTTCTCTAGCTGTGGTGGGCGGGGACTACTCTCTAGCTGTGGTGGGCAGCCTTCTTATTGCGACGGCTTCTTTTGTTGCAGATCACAGGCTCTGAGCATGTCGGGCTTCAGTAGTTGTAGCATGTAGGCTCAGTAGTTGTGGCTCGAGGGCTTTAGAGCACCCGGTATGTGGGATCTTCCCAGACTAGGGATCGAACCCTTGTCCCCTGCATCGGCAGACAGATTCTTAACCACTGAACCCCCAGGAAGGCTCCAGCGCATCTCCCCTGTTGCAGTTAGAATGGTCTAGCTTGTCGTTTTATCCGTTCCCCACACCCAGTGCCCAGATGGGTTTCTCTGAATGAAGATGGATCGGGTGACTCTCCAGCTTCAGATGCTTTTGTGGGTCCCCACCCTCCTTCCATGCCCTTCCAGCCTCTGACTGCCCCTGCCCGCCCTCTGACTACCGGCCATCACCACCACCTCTTTCACTCAGGTGGGACAACTTCACTATTTTTTTTTCTTGTCCACGTTTTTTGCTTTTGTTTTCCCAAACACAGGAAGCTTTTCCCTAGTCAGCCTGGTATAGATGCTGTTTCTGAAACAGTCTCATCCCTTCTCATGGGACTTTCTTTTCCATCCTCTTCCATCCTATCTTCACCCCATGGGAAGCTTTAAAATCATCTCCCCAGGGAGCCCTTCTCCAACCACCCAAATCAAAGTACTTCCCAAGCTGTAATTCTCTACCCAGCACCCCTTCCTCCTTTGACCACAGTTTCATGCAGCAATTAAGAAATATTTATGTACCTACTATGCACCAGCTGTGTGTATGGGAGGGAAAGGCCACCTGGGAAATGGTTGAGTCTCAATTGTAAAAGACCAGCATGCTTTCTCCTTTGAATGAAGGAGCGCGTAGTTAGGATATCAGAGGCAGCAGAGCCATGGAATTGATCATTCCCCAAAGTCACATGCCAAGAGTTAGCACTATCAAGTCAGAGGAGGCCAGCATCCATGGGAGCCATTAGCTCAACCTTCATTCTAGAAAAATGGTACAGATGAACTTGTTTGGAAAGTAGAAATAGTGACAGATGTAGAGAATAAATTTAAGGTTATCAAGTGGGGGAGGGGCAAGATGGGATGAATTGAGAGATTGGTATTCACATACTGATCCTGCTGTGTGTTAAATAGATAACTAATGAGAACCTGATAACTAATGAGAACCTTCTGTATAGCACAAGGAACTGTACTCAGTGCTCTGAGGTGACCTAACTGGGAAGATGGAGAAGGCAGTGGCACCCCACTCCAGTACTCTTGCCTGGAAAATCCCATGGACCGAGAAGCCTGGTAGGCTGCAGTCCATGGGGTTGCGAAGAGTTGGATACAACTGAGTGACTTCATTTTCACTTTTCACTTTCATGCATTGGAGAAGGAAATGGCAACCCACTCCAGTGTTCTTGCCTGGAAAATCCCAGGGACGGGGAAGCCTGGTGGGCTGCCGCCTATGGGGTTGCACAGAGTTGGACACGACTGAAGTGACTTAGCAATAGCAGCAACTGGGAAGGAAATCTAAAAATGAGGGGATATGTGTATATGTATAGCTGATTTACTTTACTGTATGGTGAAAATGAATACAACATATTAGAGTAACTGTACTCCAATAAAAATGAATAAACCCTCTCCCACGTCTATGGTGGACCTTGTGATCAGTCAGGATACTTTCCCTCTGAGCCTCAAAGTGGCCTTAGCATCTTTCGCAACTCAGGCAGCCCCATCAGTTCTTTGAACTGGCTGTTTGCCATTGCAGACCCATGCAGTTTAAGGTAGAACCTTCTCCTTGCACGTGGGTGTGCTCAGTTGCTTCAGTCATGTCCAACTCTTTGCGATGCTATGGACTATGGCCCACCAGACACTTCTGTCCATGGGATTCTCCAGGCAAGAGTACTGGAGTGGGTTGCTCTGCCCTCCTACAGGGGGTCTTCCCCATCCAGGGATCGAACTTGCATCTCCTGCATTGCAGGCGGATTCTTCACTGCTGAGCCTCTGGGGAAGCCCAGAAAATGTGCCTTAGCCCTTGTTAAATATTCATCACCTTTTCCTTTTAGAAAGGACATGGGTAGAAATAATTCTTGAAAAAAATCTTATCCCACTCTTGATATATTTAATCTATTTTTTCCCCTCTTCTTTTCTTTTCCCAGGAGAAAATAATGAATGTCAAAGGAAAAGTGATTCTGTCAATGCTGGTTGTCTCAACTGTCATTGTTGTGTTTTGGGAATATATCCACAGGTAATTATGGAACATGATAAAGTGATGTTAATGAACGTCTCTATCAGCAAAGTCACCAGGTTGAATTGAAATTAGGATTTCTTCCTTCCTGTTTCCCCGAGCCCTAGACTTTAACGACTGTCTTTAAAATCATTAGATCTTCAAGCACTTTCTAGGGAATTAATTATCTTTCTTCCTGCCATGTTCCTAATATCTCAATTTTTATATAGCTTTGCAGTTCTGGGCAGGCTAGAGCCAGAAACAGTAAGGTCTTATTAAGAGCAAAATGTCACATTAAAATATGACCAGATATGGAAATTGCATTAAGAAATTTCAGACAGGAATTCCACAAGAAATTCACCCTGATTTTCGCAGTCCTAAAATATTTGCAAAGTTCAAAGGAACAACTCGAAGTTGTTGACTTTTGCTGCAAAATACACTTTGAGTCTCTGGTGATTCATTTGTGCCTGGCTCAACTTTTGAGTGCTTTGTCTGTCCTTTTTTTTTGTTTTTTTTTAACTCTGGAAAACAAAATGAATGAAATATTTCTGAGTTTTCAAATTCATCAGTGGATTCACCTCAAATATTTGAGCTGCTTCATGTGTTTTGAGAAAATATAATGCCTTGGAGGTTCCAGCTGGAGAGGCTTCTGACAGAAAGAAGTCTCCCCAGGCAGCTAGAAAAATGCACAATGGTTTTGACTTTAAGAGGCATCAGTACAGTTCAGCCTTTCTTTCAAAAAGGCCACCTTACACCTAGAGGTGGATGAACCTAGAGCCTATTATGCATAGTGAAATAAGTCAGAAAGAGATAAACAAGTGTTATATATTAACGCATTCATATGGAATCTGGAAAGATGGTGCAGACGAAATTATTTGCAGAGCAGCAAAGGAGATGCAGACACAAAGAACAGGCTTATGGACACAGTGAGGGAAGGAGAGGGTGTGATGAACTGAGAGAACAGCATTGAAAAATACATGTTGCCATATGTAAAACAGAGAGCCAGTGGGAATTTGCTGGATGCCACAGGGAGATCAAATCCAATGCTCTGTGACTATTTAGAGGAGTGTGATGGAGTGGGTGGTGGGAGGGAGGTTCAAGAGGAAGGGGACATATGTATACCTATGACTGATTCATGTTTATGTATGGCAGAAACCAACACAATATTGTAATTATCCTCCAATTAAAAATAAATTCAAATAAATAAGGTCACCATACAACTCTGGGCCAGGAGCACTGTCTTGTCACCATTGATATCTTCATGATCTTAGTAGCTTTCCAAGTTCAAGATGATGACCTGGATCAACATTCAGTTCAGTTCAGTTCAGTTGCTCAGTCGTGTCTGACTCTTTGCGACCCCATGAATTGCAGCATGCCAGGCCTCCCTGTCCATCACCAACTCCCGGAGTTCACTCAAACTTGTGTCCATCGAGTTGGTGATGCCATCTAGCCATCTCATCCTCTGTCATCCCCTTCTCCTCCTGCCCCCAATGATTCCCAGCATCAGAGTCTTTTCCAATGAGTCAACTCTTCGCATGAGGTGGCCAGAGTCCTGGAGTTTCAGCTTTAGCATCATTCCTTCCAGTGAACACCCAGGGCTGATCTCCTTTAGAATGGACTGGTTGGATCTCCTTACAGTCCAAGGGACTCTCAAGAGTCTTCTCCAACACCACAGTTCAAAAGCATCAATTCTTCGGCGCTCAGCCTTCTTCACAGTCCAACTCTCACATCCATACATGACCACTGGAAAAACCATAGCCTTGACTAGACGGACCTTTGTTGGCAAAGTAATGTCTCTGCTTTTGAATATGCTATAAACATTAGAATGTTGCTTTCAATTCTTAAATTTTAAGATTTGATGAGCTGGTAGGACTGTGCTGGCTACTTATAAAGGATCTGCGCCTTCAGGTACATCAGTGGAAGGAGGAATCTCTAGACTCTGGGGCTGTTTTTCCCCCGGGTGACCTAACCATTTCTGGAGTATTATTGTTTCATTCTGAACAACTCATTTTAAAAGAAACAGGACAAGCTAGAGAGTGACCATGTTAAAGGGGTCGACAAACCAGGTCTTTCGAATTGAAGGAAACTATGGGTACTTAGTCCGAAGAAAAGATGACTCGGTGTTGGATGCAGGGACCCTGGGGCTCCCTGTTCTTGAGGGCTGAGGAAGTATCCTGGCTGGAGTCTGGAACGAGGCTGCTTGGGGCTGGTCCTGTGCCATGACTTACCTCCTCTGTGACTTTGGGCAAGTTACTTCACCACTCTGTTCCTTGGTTTTCAATAAGTGTCCCTGTTGTTTAAAATGGGCATAATGGTGGTACCTGCTTCATAGGGTTGTTGGATTAAATAAGTTATTGTGTATGGAGCACTTAGGGCAGTGCACTCCGAAAACGTTTGCTGCCATCACCATCATCACCACCATCCTGATCATCTGCTCAGAGGTAAGATTTGGCAAATAGAAGGAAGAGCTCCAGCAGTTGAAAGAATCCAACAGAAGAGCGAGCGTCCCTTGGGGTCCTGCCCTGAGCTGAGATACTTGTGTAGGTAACCTTGAGGGCATTCGAGCTCTGAATGCTTGATTGGATAACCTTGGCGCTTTGAATTGCAGCCAGAGTCACACTTCCAAATTTTGGGTACTTCACAAAATTAAAATATGGGAGCCAAAGGCCCAAATGTTCATATTGGCACTGGGCTCCCATAAAGAGGGTTTATTTTGCTGTGCTGGGTACACTGTCTCTACACAGTAACTAGACCAGCTTCTGGCTGCTCTTCAGGGCCATAGTCTGGCGCCCAGACTGCAGCCACATCATTCTTCAATGTGAGGAATCTATCTGAACGTCTGCAAGAGGTTTAAAAGGCAGCAGATTCTTTGCCACCCTGAGGACTGGCCTTGTGATGGTGTGAGGTGAGCTGAGGGCACTAACCTTACACAGGTTGGCAGCACTTTAGCTAAAAAGGATTTTAAAGTAGCTCAGTCACACACGTCAACTGCTAAGAGAGACTGTTACCGATAGAGCATCCTGAAAGAATGTCATCCAGGACAGGGTTTGATTTGAGGTTGGATTAAAAAAAAAAATCTTAGAATTTTAGAGATGGAAGAAACTTTAAACGTTTATGATAAAATAATGATGGTGAGGGTGATTTTGATGATAGTACCTACTAGTTATTGAGCGTTCGAATGTGCCAGGAACTGCACTAGGCGTTCCCTCCAGTTCTTAAAATAGCCCTGGAAGCTAAGCATTAGTCTGCATAGTCTGTGTATCTAGATGAGGCACTCTGAGTCTCCACAGCATTAAACGCGAATGTTCAAGGTCACATTTTTAGGAAGATTTAGGTATGAGGCTGTCAGAATATATAGCTTGACCCATGATACAACCCTTTCTTCGGTTGAGGGTTCTCATTTTTCAAGTGAAAAAATGGAGACCAAATAGGTGAAATGACTTAGCTGTGAATTTATGTCCAAGTTCTAATTGGAGCTCAGATCTGATTCATTGTCCGGGGCTCCTTCTGGAGCTGGTTGTTCATGCCAAGTGCTGTGAGGGGTACAGTGTGAAGCCCAGGGAATTCCTACCTTCAGGAGGTTAAACTCTANAATACTGGGGTGGATTGCCATGCCCTCCTCCAGGGGATCTTCCTGATCCAAGCATCAAACCCGCATCTCCTGCGTCTCTTGTGTCACAGGCAGATTCTCTACCCACTGAGCCATCTGGGAAGCCCCTTTAGTAATATATGAATATACCAAATCAACACTTGGCACACCTTAAACTTAAACTATGCTATATGTCAATTATATCTCAATAAAACAGTACAAAAAAAGCACCAGCACACTTCCACCTACCCAAAGTCTGAACCAACTGATAAATAAGACAAAGGGATAAATAAGGTAGATGGTAGTGATGATCATCTTCAATGCAGTTAAAGCTGATATTGAAGAATATGGGTTATAAAACTGAAGGCCCTGGGCCTCCTGATGTTGAATCATAGAATTAGAAAGACATAGGCATCCTTCATCCATAGCACGAGAAACTGCAGGTGTCTGGATGTTGGAGAAGGGCCTGTATCATTTAGTTACACTGCACGGCCCAGAGAAGTTGAGAATACATGTTCTTTCCACCTGACTGGCTTCCAAGAGTGAGAGAGGAGGGGCTGGCCTGCCCAGTCACCTTTCAGAACCATCAGGTAAGTCACTTTACCTCCTCAAAGTTGAGTGACTGTATGGTGGAGAGTGGCCAGAAATAATAGTACAGCAAATCCCAGTGTGTGTGTTCAGTCGCTCAGTCATGTCCGACTCTTTGAGACCCCTATGTACTGTAGCCTGCCAGGCTCCTCGATCCATGGAATTTTCCAGGCAAGAATACTGGAGTGGGTTGCCATTTCCTCCTCCACGGGATCTTCCCAGTGTTCGAACCCGCATCTCCCTTGTCTCCCTCGTCTCCTGCATTACAGGCCGAGTCTTTACCACTGACCCACTGGAGAAGCCTGCAGAAATCCCAGAGATTACATTTATCCCATTCTTATGTGTTTCAGATACATTGAGCATTACTTGGAGGAGTTCTTAACGTCTGCTAATAAGCACTTCATGGTTGGCCACCGAGTCATCTTTTACATCATGGTGGATGATGTCTCCAGGATGCCTTTGATAGAGCTGGGTCCTCTGCGCTCCTTCAAAGTGTTTGAGATCAAGCCTGAGAGGAGGTGGCAGGACATCAGCATGATGCGCATGAAGACCATCGGGGAGCACATTGTGGCCCACATCCAGCATGAGGTTGACTTCCTCTTCTGCATGGACGTGGACCAGGTCTTCCAAGACAAGTTTGGGGTGGAGACCCTGGGTGAGTCGGTGGCCCAGCTACAGGCCTGGTGGTACAAGGCAGCTCCCGATGAGTTCACCTACGAGAGGCGGAAGGAGTCTGCAGCATACATTCCCTTTGGTGAAGGGGATTTTTATTACCACGCAGCCATTTTTGGGGGAACACCCACTCAGGTCCTTAACATCACCCAGGAATGCTTCAAAGGAATCCTCAAGGACAAGAAAAATGACATAGAAGCCCAATGGCATGATGAAAGCCATCTAAACAAGTATTTCCTTCTCAACAAACCCACTAAAATCTTATCCCCGGAATACTGCTGGGATTATCACATAGGCCTACCTGCGGATATTAAGCTTGTCAAGATGTCTTGGCAGACAAAAGAGTATAATGTGGTTAGAAATAACATCTGACTTTGTGCCACTACATTTCTGAATTTGAGAGAGTATTATTCTGGCTACTTCCTCAGAAAAGTAACACTTAATTTTAACTTAAAAAAAAATACTAACAAAAGACCAACACGGCAAGAACATATTATTTCTCCTTGTAACTTTGAGCCTTGTAATACGGGAGAATGAACCTGTGGTAATCGGATGTAAATTCCCAGTGATTTCTTACCTATTCTCAGTTGTGGGGGAGGGGAATGGATACACTATCAGTTGAACAAAAAAAAAAAAAAAAGAAAAAGCCAGAAACATTCTACATGTGCCAATTGACTTACTGGAGAGAAGTATGCAAAGGGAAGTGTTTGGCAACAAGATAGTGATTGTGAGGGGCTGTCCTCTTGATTTTAGTGTCTTCCTGTCTCTGCTGGGTCTGAAGCAACACAGAGTTCCCTTTGCCACAGGAGAACTCTTAGTAGGACATAGTCTACCTTGGCGATCCTCAAATGGTTTAGTCAATGTCCTTTCCTTATCAGGATATTGGCTTCTGTGCCAAGACTAGTCAAGATTCCCAACACATATGGTGAAGATGTTGGGAGTCACAGGCCATCTGAATGAGTCAGTGGGTGCTCAGCATGAAATGAAAACAAAGCCTCCAAGTAAGCTGGCCATGAAACAAGCAAAGAGAGAGTAGAAAGACAGGGAGCTGATCCCTGTCGGACATCGCCTTCTCTGAGGGGCCTGGGGCATGCGGTTGGCATATAAATACAGCATGGATCCAGGCAGTGTGGGTGGTCTCCAGTCTCCTCAACCGTTATGACAGCCAGATCAGTGCCGTCTTATAAGATGCTTCTTGTTTTGGCCAATTCACATTCGGTATGCCGGACTCTGGAACTCGAGTCTTCAGATCCTTGGCCAGAGGAAGTGGGTGGTGTCCGAGGAAACAGACTCCTGCAGAGGACTGAAGAGCATGGCCAGGGGTTCCATTTCCCAGACCTGGGCTTCATGACAGTCAGTTGTCTGCAACGCCTGCCACCATCTGCCCTAACCCTCAGCCCAGCAAGCCCCACGTTGCAGGGCTGACGTCAAGGAACCTCTCGTTTCCCCTTGCCCCATCTGCACTACTGAAGTATAACGACCAGACGTGTTTAATAAAATGGTCAGTGGAGTTTGTGTAGAAAGTAGAGGGGGTGGCGATGGGAGATCCAGTCCTTGTGACTGAACACCTTACCGTTCAATTCCTTTCTCTAAGAGAAGCTATGAAATTTTATATATTATTTAAAGTTAAGTCAGTGTAAAGGGAGAAAGGAGGCAACATTTATATACGCAAGCATGTTTATATTTTGCTCGTGTTCCAGTTTATGTCATTGCTTTCCATTTTCAAGCGATTGACTTAAAGAGCCGCCTCGCTGGCTTGATGCTCAGAAGTGTGGGCGTCTTTGATTAAATGAAACCTCCATTTTCTCTCCTGTTTTACTGTGCCTCCAACTCTTTCGTTCTTGCCAAAATTTTTCACAACCCAGTAAAACAAAAGAAAACCAAAAATCCTGAAGAAGTGGGGTTGTAAAAGCAAAAGGAGATCAAAGGTCAGTTAGGACTCTTCTGTATAATTCAAGTTTGGGGGAATCCATTCCGGACTAGGGAGAGTTCATGGTTTAAGTCTGAAAGCAAAGAAATGATGTTTCTTCAAAGATCAAAGAAAAAGGAATGAAGTTTCCTTTTGAAAGGATCTTGATTTTTTAAAAAATTCACTTAAATTTAAAATCCATATGGACAAACTCAAAAATCAATAGTTCAATGTTAAAAAGCTAAAATAAAATACCTGATTTACAATTAAATAAATTATTTTCTCAATATATTCTGGTCTTTGTCATGGATTGTGCATTTTCTCTCAAAGATGTTCAGGACTGTCAGTAACAGAATTTTAAATACTTAGACTTCAAAAAGTCATTGGGTCCCTCTAAAAAATGTGTGCACTGTTACAAAGATAGAAAGAACATGGTTGAGATTTGCTAACTTTTATAACAACGACTGCTCATATAGAGCTTCCCAAAGTGATGCGCTGAAGTAATTAAGTGCCAGTAGGATTAGGCTTGCCCATGAAGGTCAGGGTGGGCAAGAGGGCAAAGGGATAAAGCCATACCATAACCATTTCTGGTGGTTACTAGTCCTGAACCTCTGTGGAATATATTTGGCCAAGGGAGCCCCAAGACAGACTTGCTGAATTTCCAGCACGACTGGGTGGGTGAGTGTGTTTGTTATGAATACAAAGTCAAAGTAGAGCAGGCTGATGTAGTGTGGTGCATGGGATATACAAGAGGGCATGATTCCCTCATAGTAGAGACTTATTGCCATTTTGCAGATGAGCAAAGTGAGGTTCCAAAAGGTTAAACCACACAGATAGAAAGCACCTGAGCTGCAGCTCACACCAGAGAAGCTGACAAGGATAAATGTGTTGAGCCACTTGAGGCTCCTCAAGTGGCCCCCTACACACGGAGGGCCACATTTCCTATCAGGGAACATGCTTTATGGAAGAATCTAATAAAGGGGAATTTTTTCCATAAGAATTAATATTTTAAAAACTAGGTATGCTCCTAGGCTCACACCACTTGCCACTTTTTCTGCACTAAACCTGCCCCATGCATGCATGCGTGTGAAGTTGCTTCAGTTATGTGCAGCTTTTTGTGACCCTGTGGACTGTAGCCTGCCAGACTCCTCTGTCCATGAGATTCTCCTGGCAAGAATACTGGAGTGAGTTGCCATGCCCTCCTCCAGGGGATTTTCCCAACCCAGAGAATGAACCCATGTCTCTTACATCTCCTTCACTGACAGGCAGGTTCCTTACCACTAGTGCCACCTGGGACACCGAAAGATGCCCCAAGGGCATTAAATTAGTTTAAATGTATCATGTAAAAATAAGTAAAAGACTCTGTGATCATTCTTAACTNACCCATGTCTCTTACATCTCCTTCACTGACAGGCAGGTTCCTTACCACTAGTGCCACCTGGGACACCGAAAGATGCCCCAAGGGCATTAAATTAGTTTAAATGTGTCATGTAAAAATAAGTAAAAGACTGTGATCATTCTTAACTTTAGATTGTGCCTGCAGGACACAGAAGCTATTATGCCAAGGCATTTTGCCTTGGAGGGCAAAGTTGGGTGAAGGGGCAGGTGAAAGGGACAGCCATGCCTTCTTCTTCCACTTTGGGGATCCCGTGAAGCTGGAGAGAAAGAAGTTTCTCTAAGGCTGGAAGGGGCTGTCCTTGCTTGTCTGTCTTGTAATGACTCATTTTTTCCTCTCAGCCAGAGTCACCATGTAATTTACTGATAGCTGTGGCAATATTTACAGTTCTAAGAACCTATTAAATCACCATTTATTAAATATGCCTTATGTACATGAATAACACAGGCATGTAGCATACTCACAAGTGTGAAACACCATAGAAAGCGTGAATACATAATATATGATGCATACCTTTTANGTTCCTCTCGAGTTACAATGGGGAACGCAGTGACCCTCCTCTGTGGCCTCAGGAAAGGCCACTGTCCACCCGAGTTGCCAGGGGCCCCTTGAGATTCCTGCGAGGTCGAGGCTGGCTCCTAAGTCCTCATCTGGAGATGAGGGCATAACCTGAGTTTTCCAATTCAGTGGTGACAAGGATTGTGGGGTTCCTCTGGTGGCTCCACAGGGGAGTCATGCCTCATTTAGAGTGGAGACGTGCACGTCCACCTTCCTCCCGAGCTGTAGCCGCAGGGTCAGGCTTCCCATCGAGTTGACACAGGGGTTTATGGCTTTCCCTCAAGGCTTTCCCACAGGGCTGTCACACGTGCAACCGTAGTGTGAGACGATACTCGGGGTGCCAGTCGAGGTGGTGAAGGGAAATCAGATTTCTCTGGAGTGTACTGAGACCTTTTGGGGGTCTTTCAGAAAGGTGGCAAGACCTCTGGAGTTCTTCTCGACTTTCCTGTAGAAAGCGCGGCCTCTTGAGATGCGATGGGAACGCCGGGAATCCTTCCCATAGAAGCAGTGAAAGGAAGCCTCATCTCGAGTGGAGAAACAGGGCTTCTCTTGAGTTGTGTTGGGACCCTCGGTGTTGCTCTCGTATGGAGAAGGGTATTTCAGAGTATGTCTTGAGTCGCTGCAAGGNAAGATGGTTGGATGGCATCACCAACTTGATGGACATGAGCTTGAACAAGCTTTGGGAGATAGTGAAGGACAGGGAGGTCTGGCATGCTGCAGTTCATGGGGTCGCAAAGAGTTGGACACGACTGAGCGAATGAACTGAACTGAATCCAGTAAACCTGGGTTTGATCTCTGGGTTGGGAAGATGCCCTGGAGAAGGGAATGGCAACCCACTCCAGTATTCTCGCCTGGAGTATCCCATGGACTAAGGAGCCTGGCGGGCAACAGTCCATGGGGTCACAACTGAGTGACTAACCCACAAAAGTTTTAAGGGGATATTGAGGGCAGGGACCACAGGGAGGCCGGGGAGGCGGTGGTGTTACACGAGGCCACAGAGTCAGCCAGTGACAGGGCCAGGGCTGGACGAGCTCTTTCCAACTTGCTAACCTGGGCAGACTGCCCTAACCACGGGCCTTGGAAAAGCCTGGGGCCTTTGGGCACGCTAGAGTGAGGCTCCCGCCTCCCTTTGAGGTATCTTACCTTCCCTGGGAGGAGAGCTCGGCATCGTCCGCTGCCCACTGAGCCATGGGAGTTAATAATTACTGGGTTTAAGGAGATAGAGGCCTGTCGGAGAGGCGCCTCCCTCACAGGCCACTGCTCCTCAGAGATAGCAAAGGTTAGTGTGAGCCTCAGCCTGAGGGTGGGGAGAAGGCGCCTGCCACCTCCCTGCCTGGCCGACTCCAGAGGGAGCCTGGGTCTGGCCTTCCAGCCATGGACCCCGCAGAGAAGCCTGCTGAGTGCCCGGCCCGAGGAAAATGTCCCGTGTTCCTGGCAGCGAGCTCAGGGACTGTCCGCTATGCTCCGTCAGGCCTGGGCCCTGCACTCGAGGGGAACTTAGGAAAGCAGCCCTGGGACACAGACAGGTGAGCTAGAGACCCGGGGAAGGGGGCATCTCATCACTCAGCAGGGGCCTTGGGGGAGGGGGAGAGGCGGGGCTCCAGACCCGGGCTGCTGCTGAGCCGCTTCAGTCGTGTCTGACTCTTTGCGACACTATAGACTGTAGCTCGCCAGGCTCCTCTGTCCATGGGATTTTCCAGGCAAGAATACCGGAGCGGGTTGCCACGCCCTCCTCCAGGGGATCTTCCCGACCCGACTCGAGGACTGAACCCCCGTCTCTTACATTAGCAGGCGGGGTCTACCACCTGGGAAGCATAGAACCAGGAGGAATTTCAGGAGCCTTCTACAAGGTCAGCCACCAGGGAGGGCCCTGATTTGTCTCCTCCGACTTGGTGGTTGTACAGATGTAGCATCTGAGGCTCAGAGAGGGCAAGACACTCATCTTTGGTCACACAGTGAACTGAAGTCTAAATCCAGGGCCTAGGTCAGAGGGGCGTTTGGGGAAGGCGGTGACTTGGGGGACAGAGGACACACCTTTTATTTTCCTTCTCCACTAGCTGCCAGGCATCTAATGGGCTCCCCTCATTGCCCGACAGCATGGAGCTGCTGCTTCCAGAGAGCCCTCTGGTTTCTGGGCTGTCTTTTCAGGAAATTGGCGTAAGGGGCCACAGCCCTTCCTTCCCTGGCTATATGACAGCCAGAAGTTTCCTTAACTTCTCTGAGCCCCTGGTTTTCAACCGAAGAGGATTTGTGGGAGGAGCTAGTGAGGCCTTGGGAGTCCTAAGCAGCTGCGTAGATATGGGATATTTTTGGTTAGTAATTAGGGTGGTGACAGTGACTCCTCACTTGTCCTTCAAAACCTCGCTCAAGGGTCTCCCCGGCTGAAGACTCTTCCCTTGGGGCTGTAGCCGTGGGCTGACACCCCTTCCACCCGTTATCTCCCACCAGTCTGGGTTACCACGACTTGGGCCAGGTCTTATCTCCTGCTGGGGCTTGTGAAGATTGGAGGGTAAGCTCCCTGTCCTGAGCTCCTTTTGGGTCCTTCTTCCCGCTCCCCCAAAGAGTGAGCAGAGCAAGGTCCAGGAAGACAGCAGTTGCTCAAGACTTACTTGGTGAAGGATTTGTCAGCAAACATAATGACAACTCCTTTGGGCGAGACCCTGGGCTGGACTGCAGTGGGTGGAGAAACACAGACCCAAGGAGGTCGCTGCCCTTGGGAAACCACAGCTGTGGAAACAAATGCCCTACAGAGTGAAGGAGAGAGATCTGGGTAGAATGAAAAGAAAGTCAGGGAGGACTGCACAAGTCAGATTCACTCCACAAGGTGCCAGGGGGCATGAGAGCAAGGCATCAAGTCTGGTTTGCCCTCCACTCACCAAGTCCTGTTCCTGTTCCTTCCTAGTCCTGCCCACCTAGGAAAGGAAGACTGCTCACTCTCTTTTTTTTTCATTTTGGCCCAGCCAGACAACATGCAGGATCCTGGTTCCCTGACCAGGGATGAACCCCTGCAGTAGAAGTGCAGAGTCGTAACCCCTGGATCCATTGTTCCAGTGGGCCCTTGTTCTCTATTTTGAATTAAGACACTATCCACTTTGCAAGGTGTGCCCTGGGAGTGGAGGCCCCCCTATCTATCTTGCCACAATACTGGAGCCCCGGGAGGACACAGCCTGTGTCTATGCAGTTTCCTTTTGGATCCCCAGCCCATGGTTTGCGTTCAGAAGGGGTGGCTGAACGCGTTGTCGTCGTTCAGTCGCAAAGTAGTGTCCAACTCTGCAACTCTGTGAACTGTCGCGCACCAGGCTTCCCTGTCCCTCACTGTCTCCTGGAGTTTACTCAAACTCATGTCCCTGGAGTCAGTGATGCCATCCATCTCATCCTCTGTTGTGCCCTTCTCCTCTTGCCTTCAATCTATCCCAGCATCAGGGTCTTTTCCACTGAGTCCAATGAGTTGAATGCATGCATGAACAACATGTGTGTCCCCAGATGAAGACCCAGCAAAACTCAAGCCTGGGGCCCCGGCCCCAACTCCGGGTCTAAGGGTAGTGCCCCAAGTTCTAGCAATATGAAAGAGAAATAGCTCCTCCCCGTCTCCCAGGCCTCCTCTAGACAGGAGGGTGGGAGCCACAGTCCCCGGTAGGAGACGTGGGGTTATGCTCTCACTGAATCAGCCCCAGGCTGGAGTCCAGCCCATGACCAGGGCTCCAGATAAGCGACAGAGGGACAGAGGGCCGAGGGACGGGACAGACCAGTGTTTAGGGAATTTGCAGATGTGGGTCCCGACAGGTGTGTGTGTCGGGGGAGGGGTGGGGGGTGCGGGTCCCCCAGAAAGTCGGTGGTGGCAAAGGCAGGGGTGGGTAGAATCTGTTCAGAACAAGAANACCATTTTGTTTTTGAAACCGAGGGCATCAAGGAATCACCACCAAGAACTCTCAATTCTTGTACTAGCATTAAAGAAAGAACTTAGTAGACTCAAACTTCACAGACGGATGGTAGGTCTAAACTCATCCTGGAGCCTGCCTGGAAAGCAGTCAAACAGAACCTGAGTGATACGAGGCTCAGGGAAGTTCAAGGGCTGAGGAGGTACAGAGGAGAGAAGGTCTGGGAGGTGGAAACAGTCTCAGAGGGGCTGCTTCTGAATTAAGCATTGAGAGAAGAGAAAGGGATCACTGAGAAGTGGAAATGGAATGAGGTTTCAGAGGGAAGAACAGCAGGTATGAAGCACGGAGGACTATTTTGAGGCTTTTAGGGAGACCCTGGATGAAATCTCATAGGAGAGCCTGTGTGAAAAGCAGCAAAGAGCTTGAAAGGGCATTGGCTGGTTGGGAGCTGCACATTTGCCCAGCATCTTTGCCTTTCTTTCTCACTTTATCTCCTTCGTAGAGTCTATGTGGTTTCTATGGTAACTAATGCCATGGTTGGACCAAGTGACCCAGACTATGCTAATCAACATTTTCCCTCTCCCTCCCCCCACTCCCCACCGGTGGGCAGATGATCTAAACTAGTCCAATCGAGTTGAATCTCAGGCCTTTTACTGGAAATGTGGATGCATTAGGATGATACTGATGACATTAGAAGCTGCTAACACGTCTGGCTTCCCAGGTAGCGTTAGTGGTAACGAACCCGCCTGCCAATGCAGGTAAACATAAGAGACGCGGGTTTGATCCCTGGGTTGAGAAGATCCTCTGGAGGAGGAAATGGCAATCCACTCTAGTATTCTTCCCGGAGAATCCCAAGGACAGAGAAGCCCGGTGGGCTACAGTCCATACAGTCATATAGAGCTGTACGCGACTTAGCATGCATGCAACATTTTTGGGGGCCGAAAGGTAGGTCAGCCTTAGGATGAAATTGACAATAGGATCCTAGGAGCAGAGACACTGAAGGAACCGCAATCCTCCATGACAGCCCTGAGCCAGGGGCTCCAGTCTTATCTAAAGCCTGCATGGCCTGTGGGTTCTTGAATGTGTGAGCCAACAAAGTCCCATCATTAAGATGCTTGGAATCGTGTTTCTCTTAGAACTAAAAATATCCCCATTGAATGAACCCTTCTAGAATTAGTTCCTTAAAGTCTGCCTTTCCATGAGCTCCAGCACCCATCACCTGGCTCACAGACACTGCTAAAAAAGTGTCTATTAGATGGATGAATAAATGAATCATCACCTCCACTAGCGTCATGCCTCATAAGAAGTGCTTTTTTGCAATCAAGAAAAATGCTTTTGATTGCGGACTCTGTGTCCTACTACAAAGTAGATGCTTTTCTACCTGGTCAGAGTGAGAGGTGATAGTCCCTCTGTCATGTCCAATTCTCCAACTCTTTGCGACTCCATGGACTGTAGCCCAATAGGCTCCTCTGTCCATGGGATTCTCCAGGCAAGAATACTAGAGTGGGTAGCCATTCCTTTCTCCAGGGGATCTTCCTGACTCAGGGATCAAACCCTGGTCTCCTGCATTGCAGGCAGATTCTTTACCATCTGAGCCACTGGGAAGCCCTTTCTATCTGGTACCTGGAATGATTTCTTCTAGAGCTTCAGCTGCTCGAGGTCAGTGATGCAGGGGACAGACTTCCTCCATCAGAGTAGAACAGCGGTTCTCAAGCAGGACGATTTTGCACGATCACCACCACTGCTGCACACTCACACCCACTCCTGCACCAACTCCTGGGATATTTGGCAATGTCTTAAGATATTATTGGTTGTACAACTTGTAGGGGGAGGGTTGCTATGCACATATAGTGGGCAGAGGCCAGGGATGTTCCTCAACATCCTACAATGAGCAGGGCAGCCCTCACAACAAAGCATTATCTGACTCAAAATGTCAATCGTGATGAGCTAGAAAAATCTGGTGTGAAATTCCCTTGAACTTCATTAAGAAAGAAACATGGGGAGCCAACATGTACAATACCCACCTGTCTATACCCAGGGAATATTCCCTGATGGGTACCAAAAGCTTCCAATTCATCTGTTCTTAGTCCCCGGTAACATTCACAGCTGGCTGCGACCGGTGCACTAAGTGCGGCTGAGAGGAGCTACCCCATGACCAAGGTCAGGGGCAGTGGCCGAGAGTGCCAGGCTGCGATGGTGAAGGAACGGCTGAGAGGAGCTACCTCGCGTCCAAGGCCAGGGTGGCGGCAGGGAAGAGCAACCCCACATCCAAGGAGCGGTGGCTGCACGGGTGCAGGAGGGCCTAGAGGAGTCATGCCACG
>SJYV01012461.1:0-11667 GCA_006410875.1 Neotragus pygmaeus | reverse complement strand
ATGTTGAGTTTTAAGTCAACTTTTTCACTCTCCTCTTTCACTTTCATCAAGAAGCTCTTTAGTTCTTCACTTTCTGTCATAAGGGTGGTGTCATCTGTATATCTGAAGTTATTGATATTTCTCCCAACATTCTTGATTCCAGCTTGTGCTTCTACTCGTCCAGCATTTCTCATGATGTACTCTGTATATAAGTTAAATAAGTAGGGTGACAATATACATCCTTAACATACTCCTTTTCCTATTTGGAACCAGTGTGTTGTTCCATGTCCAGTTCTAACTGTTGATTCCTGACCTGCATATAGGTTTCTCAAGAGGCAGGTCAGGTGGTCTGGTATTCCCATCACTTCCAAAATTTTCCACAATTTATTGTGATCCACACAGTCAAAGGCTTTGGCTTAGTCAATAAAGCAGAAGTAGATGTTTTTCTGGAACTCTCTTGCTTTTTCAGTGACCCAAAGGATGTTGCCAATTTGATCTCTGGTCCCTCTGCCTTTTCTAAAACCAGCTTGAACCTCTGGCTGTCCACGGTTCATGTATTGCTGAAGCTTGGCTTGGAGAATGTTGAGCATTATTTTACTATTATGTGAGATGAGTGCAATTGTGTAGTAGTTTGAGCATTCTTTTGCTTTGCCTTTCTTTGGAATTGGAATGAAAACTAACCTTTTCCAGTCCTGTGGCGACTGCTGAGTTTTCCAAATTTGCTGGCATATTGAGCACAGCACTTTCACAGCATCATCTTTCAGGAGTTGAAGTAGCTCAACTGAAATTCCATCACCTCCACCAGCTTTGTTCTTAGTGATGCTTTCTAAGGCCCACTTGACTTCACATTTCAATACGTCTTGCTCTAGGTGAGTGATCACACCATCCTGATTATCTGGGTCATGAAGATCTTTTTTGTCCAATTCTTCTGTGTATTGTTGCCATCTCTTCTTAATATCTTCTGCTTCTGTTAGGTCCAGACAATTTCTGTCCTCTATTGAGCCCATCTTTGCGTGAAATTTTCTCTTGGTATCTCTAATTTTTCTGAAGAGATCTCTAGTCTTTCCCATTCTGTTCTTTTTTTTTTTTTTTCTATTAGATATTGAAGTATTTATTTTTATTTTTATTAACATCAAAAATCATTTATATGGAAATTAGAACTATTTAAAGTGTTTGTACAAATTTGCAAAAAACAAAATCCACGACCTCCCAATCCTGAATCCCCTTTGTTCTTTTCCTCTATTTCTTTGCATTGATCACTGAGGAAGGCTTTCTTATCTCTCCTTGCTATTCTTTGGAATTCTGCATTCAGATGCCTATATCTTTCCTTTTCTCCTATGTTTTCACTTCTCTTCTTTACACAGCTATTTGTAAGGCCTCCTCAGACAGCCTTTTTGCTTTTTTGCAATGCTTTTTCTTGCAGATGGTCTTTATTCCTGTCTCCTGTGCAATGTTACAAAATGCCAGAGTGATCTCTGTTTGTTTTCAAGGCAAACTATTCAATATCACAGTAATCCAAGTCTATGCCCCAATCAGGAACACTGAAGAAGATGAAGTTGAAGAGTTCTATGAACACCTACAATATCTTCTAGAGCTAATACCAAAAAAAAGATGTCCCTTTCATTATAGTGGACTGGAATGCAAAAATAGGAAGTTAAGAAACACCTGTAGTAACAGGCAAATTTAGCTTTGGAGTACAGAATGAAGCAGGGAAAAGGCTAATAGAGTTCTGCCAAGAGAACAAATTGGTCATAGCAAACACCTTCTTCCAACAACACAAGGGAAGACTCTACACATGGACATTACCAGATGCTCGACACCGAAATCAGATTGATTATATTCTTTGCAGCCAAAGATGGAGAAGTTTTATACAGTCAGCAAAAACAAGACCGGGAGCTGACTGTGGCTCAGATCATGAACTCCTAATTGCCAAATTCAGACTTAAATTGAAGAAAGTAGAGAAAACCGCTAGACCATTCAGGTATGACCTAAGTCAAATCCCGTATGATTATACAGTGGAAGTGAGAGATAGATTTAAGGGACTAGATCTTATAGACAGAGTGCCTGATGAACTATGAATGGAGGTTCCTGATATTATACAAGAGATAGGAATCAAGACCACCCCCCAAATTCTCCAAGCTCGGCCTTAGTAATACATGAACCAAGAACCTTCAGATGTTCAAGCTGGATTTTGAAAAAGCCAAGGAACCAAAATCAAATTGCCAGCATCTGTTGATCACAGAAAAAGCAAGAGGATTCCATATAAAACATCTACTTCCACTTCATTGACTGCAATAAAGCCTTGGACTGTGTGGATCACAATTAACTCTGGAAAACTCTTTAAGAGATGGAAAGACCAGACCATCATACCTGATTCCCGAGAAATCCATATGTGGGTCAAGAAGCAGCAGTTAGAACAAGACAGGGAAAATGGCCTGCTTCCAAACTGTGAAAGGAGTACCTCAAGGCTGTATATTGTCACCTTGCTTATTTAACTTATATGCAGAGTACATCATGAGAAATGTTGGGCTGAATAAAGCACAGGCCAGAATCAAGATTGGTGGGAGAAATATCAATAACCTCAGATATGCGGATGACACCACACTTATGGCAGAAAGCAAAGAGGAACTTAAAAGCCTCTTGATGAAAGTGAAAGAGAAGAGTGAAAAAGTTGATTTATAACACAACATTCAGAAAACTAAGATCATGGCATCTGGTCCCATCAGTTTATGGCAAATAGAAGCAAAAATGAAAGAGTGAGAGACTTTATCTTTGGGGGTTTCAAAAATCACTGAAAATGGTGACTGCAACCATGATATTAAAATATGCTTGCTCCTTGGAGCAAAGCTATGACCATCCCAGTTCATTTCAGTTCCGTTGCTCAGTCGTGTCTTCTCAATCCCATGAATCGCAGCATGCCAGGCCTCCCTATCCATCACCAACTCCCGGAGTTCACTCAAACTCATGTCCATCAAGTCAGTGATGCCATCCAGCCATCTCATCCTCTGTCGTCCCCTTCTCCTCCTTCCCTCAATCCCTCCCAGTGTCAGAGTCTTTTCCAATGAGTCAACTCTTCTCATGAGATGGCCAAAGTATTGGAGCTTCCACTTTAGCATCAGTCCTTCCAATGAACACCCAGGACTGATGTCATTTAGAGTGGACTGGTTGGATCTCCCTGCAGTCTAATCCCAGACAGCATGTTAAAAAGCAGAGACATTTATTTGCCGACAAAGGTCCATCTAGTCAAAGCTATGGGTTTTACGGTAGTCATGTATGGATGTGAGAGTTGGACCATAAAGAAAGCTGAACACTGAAGAATTAAAGCTTTTGGACTCTGATGTTGGAGAAGACTCTTGAGAGTCCCTTGGACTGCAAGGAGAACAAACCAATCAATCCTAAAGGAAATCAGTCCTGAATATTCATTGGAAAGAGTGATACTGAAGGGAAACTCTTAATACTTTGGCCACCTGATCTGAAGAACTGATTCTTTGGAAAAGACACTGATGCTGGGAAAGATTGAAGGCAGGAACAGAAGTGACAACTGAGGATGAGATTGTTGGATGGCACACCAACTCGATGGACATGAGTTTGAGCAAGCTCCAGTAGTTGGTGATGGACAGGGAAGCCTAGTGTGCTGCAGTCCATGGGCTTGTAAAGAGCGGACACGACTGAATAACTGAACTGAACAACTGAACTGAACTTAGAAAACTTTAAGACATCGATTAAAGATATTGACAATGACACAAACAGATGGAAAGATACACTGTGATCATGGATTGAAAGAATATCACTAAAATCACCGCACTGCCTATGGCAAACTACAGGATCAATGCAATCCCTATCATAACATCAATGGCATTTTTCATAAATCTAGAACAAATAATTTTTCATCTACCTTTGTAAGCAAAATGACCTCATGTTGTCCTATATACATCCAGAACCCATAGCTATAAAACCAAAAAATGTGGAATCTCCTGGTAGTCCAGGGTCCAGTGGTTAACTCTTGGTGCTTTCAGTACCATGGGACAGGGTTTGCTCACTGGTCAGAGAACTAAGGTCCCACAAGCAGTGTGGTGTAGCCCCCCCCCAAAAAAAAAGAAGAAGAAATCTACAAAATATAAGAAAAAATATACACAAAAATTTAAATATATTTTAAGTAAAAAAATAGATAGACAAATGCATTTAATTTTAAAATTTTAAAACATTAAAACAAAAAATGCTTTGGCAGTGGCATAGATGGTCATTCAAATCTTGGCTGTGGAGTCAGATGGCCCTCACATCAAATTCCTGCTTAACTGTAAATGCGGGTAGGTCATTTCAGCATTTTGTAACCTTAGTTTGTTAATCTGTCAAATTGGGTATTAAATGACAAAAAAAAAAAACAGTACAGTTTAGTAACCAGCGCAGTGTCCTTTATTTCAGGGAAAACAACCCATGAGTTAGGGGTGCACAGTGCCTCACAAGCAGTGGAGCACTCTTCCGGAGGAATTTTAGCAAAATCAGATGTTACAGAGCATTAGGAGAGGCAATGCAGAAACAGGGCATGATTGACTAGGAGGTCAAGGATTTCCTGATAAGGCTAGTAGGTCTATTTTCTAGGGTAAGATGAGCTAGCTAAAGTTGAGTTGGAGTATTATGATTAATGTATGTTAGGTTTCCTAGACAGTGAGGTGTTTCCTGTGAATGTGGGCTGATATGGGTTTAGATTTGCATGTGAGCCATTTGGGCTGCCTCCATTTTGTGAGTCCTGATACATAAATTTCCTTTATCAGAGAGAAATGGTACATGTCTCTTCTTTCAGACTTCTTATGAGAACAAAATAGCCATAACCATTCCGATTATTTTAAAGCTATAGGAATAAATGATATTAACAGGAAAACCTATAGGAATTTTCATTTTTATTAGATTATCAACACTTAGCCAAACTAGTGTCTTAAAGGTTGCAAGTTAGTCAACCTACCCTCTCTCTGAATCCTGGTTTATATCTACAAGAATGTTGACTAACGGTGGCCTATCTATGGCAGCCAGGTTATGGTTTCAGGAGTTCATCATTCACTTCCATTAACTGTTATTGACCTGTCTCTCTCCCACAATCTTTGATATGTATCCTTTCCAGTGTCTCTCAGACATGTTCAGTTCTAAGACATTGCCCTCAAGTTTTTTCCTATACCTGGTTACTCATCTGTCTCTAGCTGAGACAATATTTTTAGATATCTGTCAATCTTCAAGTAACTCCCTGATTACACTCTTGTTCTGAGTCAAAGCATGTTCCCTAACTAGACTCACAAAGCTCCTTCTGGATTTTAGCTTCCAATCAATATGGACCAATCTGGGACAGATTTATACTCCCACATGAAGAAATGAAAAAAAAAAAATTGCAAACAATAGTCTCAAGTTGTCAGACAACAAAGAGCAGTGATTCTGAGACGGGAAACAACGTGAACACTGCAATGTCCCAGCTAACTACCTTGAGAAAGTTTCCAGGCTGCAGTGCACAAAGAGAACCCAGCTGTAGACAGGCAGAGTTTCTGTGAATTTATACTATATGTAGAAGCATGCTATCTGGCAATCATAGCACAAAGGCCAGGAGAGGAGAAATCAAAATATGCTGTTTTGTGATTCTTATACTATACATGAAGTAGCATAATATCAGTTATCAGTGGACTATGATAAGTTAAAGGTGTATCCAATAAATCCTGAAACAATCTCAAAAAGAGTATAACAAAAAGTTACAGGTAATAAACTAAAAGAGGAGATAAACTATAATCATACAAATTACTCAGTCAATCCAAAATAAGCCAGAAAAAGGTAAAAAAGAGAACAAATGGGAAAATAAAAGGTCTAATAAAAGATGATACAATTAAACCTGTCTCTTATACACATCTCCCAGATAATCNGGGGTGCACAGTGCCTCACAAGCAGTGGAGCACTCTTCCGGAGGAATTTTAGCAAAATCAGATGTTACAGAGCATTAGGAGAGGCAATGCAGAAACAGGGCATGATTGACTAGGAGGTCAAGGATTTCCTGATAAGGCTAGTAGGTCTATTTTCTAGGGTAAGATGAGCTAGCTAAAGTTGAGTTGGAGTATTATGATTAATGTATGTTAGGTTTCCTAGACAGTGAGGTGTTTCCTGTGAATGTGGGCTGATATGGGTTTAGATTTGCATGTGAGCCATTTGGGCTGCCTCCATTTTGTGAGTCCTGATACATAAATTTCCTTTATCAGAGAGAAATGGTACATGTCTCTTCTTTCAGACTTCTTATGAGAACAAAATAGCCATAACCATTCCGATTATTTTAAAGCTATAGGAATAAATGATATTAACAGGAAAACCTATAGGAATTTTCATTTTTATTAGATTATCAACACTTAGCCAAACTAGTGTCTTAAAGGTTGCAAGTTAGTCAACCTACCCTCTCTCTGAATCCTGGTTTATATCTACAAGAATGTTGACTAACGGTGGCCTATCTATGGCAGCCAGGTTATGGTTTCAGGAGTTCATCATTCACTTCCATTAACTGTTATTGACCTGTCTCTCTCCCACAATCTTTGATATGTATCCTTTCCAGTGTCTCTCAGACATGTTCAGTTCTAAGACATTGCCCTCAAGTTTTTTCCTATACCTGGTTACTCATCTGTCTCTAGCTGAGACAATATTTTTAGATATCTGTCAATCTTCAAGTAACTCCCTGATTACACTCTTGTTCTGAGTCAAAGCATGTTCCCTAACTAGACTCACAAAGCTCCTTCTGGATTTTAGCTTCCAATCAATATGGACCAATCTGGGACAGATTTATACTCCCACATGAAGAAATGAAAAAAAAAAAATTGCAAACAATAGTCTCAAGTTGTCAGACAACAAAGAGCAGTGATTCTGAGACGGGAAACAACGTGAACACTGCAATGTCCCAGCTAACTACCTTGAGAAAGTTTCCAGGCTGCAGTGCACAAAGAGAACCCAGCTGTAGACAGGCAGAGTTTCTGTGAATTTATACTATATGTAGAAGCATGCTATCTGGCAATCATAGCACAAAGGCCAGGAGAGGAGAAATCAAAATATGCTGTTTTGTGATTCTTATACTATACATGAAGTAGCATAATATCAGTTATCAGTGGACTATGATAAGTTAAAGGTGTATCCAATAAATCCTGAAACAATCTCAAAAAGAGTATAACAAAAAGTTACAGGTAATAAACTAAAAGAGGAGATAAACTATAATCATACAAATTACTCAGTCAATCCAAAATAAGCCAGAAAAAGGTAAAAAAGAGAACAAATGGGAAAATAAAAGGTCTAATAAAAGATGATACAATTAAACTTAACCATACCAGTGGTCACATTAAATGAAAATGGTCTAAATGCCTCAAATAAAAGCAGAGATTATCATATTGGATTTTTTTTTAAAGCAAGGCCCAGCTGCACACACAAAACCAACTTTAAATATAATGACAGCCACAAATAGATGAAAAGTATAACAGTGGAATAAAATATGCATGATAACACTAGTAAAATGAAAGCTGGGATGCTTATATTAATATCAAAGTAGATTTCAGAGCAAAGAATTGTACTACAGTTAAATGAAGCTTTTTCATAATAATAAAAAGGGCAATTTAGCAAAAGGAAATATTAATCTAAACATTTATATGCTGAAAAACACAGCTCCAAAATATATGAGTAAAAACCAAAGGAATAGCAAGAAGAAATAAAATTATGGTGGGAAATTTCAACACTTATCTCTCAGTTATTGATATTCATGGAACATTTGGATGGAAAATCTGGAAGCATGTAGAAAAATTAAACAGAACTTTGAACCAATTTGGACTTTCCTGGTGTCTCAGTGGTAAAGAATCTGCTTGCTAATGCAGGAGATGGGTTTGATCCTTAGGTCAGGGAGATTCCCTGGAGAAGGAAATGGCAACTGACTCCAGTATTCTTGCCTGGGAATTCTCATGGACAGCGGAGCCTAGTGGACAGAAGGCATGGGGGTTAAAAAGAAAGTTGGACATGATTTAGTGACTTAAAAACATCAACAGCAAATGAACTGATTTTACTTTATTGGCATTTGTAGAAGATTCTATGCAAACATAGCAGAATCTATGGATTTTAAAAAAAAATTATTTTTAATTGAAGGATACTTGCTTTACAATGTTCTGTTGGTTTCTGCCACACATTAACATGAATCAGCCACAGGTATACATATGTCATCTCCTGCTCGAGCCTCTGCCCCACCTCCCACCCCAGAATGTACATTTATTTCAAGTGTCTGTGGAACATTTACTTACATAGACTACATGCTGTGGCATAAATTATCTCAATATATTTAAAAATTTTTTTTTTACTTTGTCCCCTTGAATTTTTTGTTTTTTTTTTTTTTTAATTTAAGGATAATTGCTTTACAGAATTTTGTTGTTTTCTGTAAAACATGGCTGATTCACATTGACATTTAAAATAATTTAAACCACAGTCTGACAACAATGGAATTAAATTAAAGCAATCAGTAGCTTGAAAACCCCTATATATTTGGGAACTAAATAACATGTTTCTAGATAAGCCATGGGTCAAAAAAGATATCAGAAGAGAATTTGGAAAGTATTTTGGAATGAGTGAAAATGAAGACACAGCATAACAGAATTTGTAGGATTCTCTTAAAGCAGGGCTTGGGGAAATTTTATAGCACTAAATGCTGAAGTTTGTACATCTGTGGTGGATTCATGTTGATGTATGGCAAAACAAATACAATATTGTAAAGTAAATAATAATAATAAAAATATGAAAAAAAGAAAAGGAGAATGATCTCAAGTCAGTAATCCCTGTTCCCATCTTAAGAAACTAGAAAAAGAACAAATTAAACTCAGTATAGGGAAAGGAAACAAAATTATAAAGATTGGAACAGATGTAAATGTGAAAAAACAACAACAACCAAAATGAGAGAAAAAGTCAATGAAAACAAATGCTGCTGAATATCAATAAAACTGATAAACCTCTTAACAGACTTCTCAAGAAAAAAAGAGAGAAGACACAACTGACACAAATGGATGAGAAAAAATCACATCACTACAAATTCCACAAATACTAAAAGGACAATAAATAAATAGTATAAACAAATGGGAATTCCCTAGTGTTTCACTCATTAGGACACAGTGTTTTCACTGCTTGATCCCTGATTGGGATCAGGCTACTGTTCAGTAGCTCAGTTGTGTCCCACTCTTTGTGACCCCACGAACTGCAGCACGCCAGGCTTCCCTGTCCATCAGCAACTCCCAGAGCTTGCTCAAACTCATGTCCATCTAGTTGGTGATGCCATCCAACTTTCTCTTCCTGCCTTAGCTTTCCCAGAATCAGGGTATTTTCTAAAGAGTCGGCTCTTCGCATCAGGTAGCCAAAGGATTGGAACTTCAGCTTCAGCATCAGTCCTTCCAATGAATATTAAAGACTGATTTCCTTTAAGATTGACTGATTTGATCTCCCTGTAGTCCGAGGGACTCTCAAATGTTTTCTCCAACACCACAGTTCAAAAGTCATCCAGACATGATTATTGGAAAGGTCATAGCTTTGACCATAAAAACCTTTGCTGGCATAGCACAGACAAAGAGAGTATAGCAAACACAATCACCTTTCAAGATAGTGACCTTGCGCACTCATGATGTGTGGCCTGATGAAGTTTAACTCTGTAAAATCATAGTCACTCCCTTTCCTATGGGGATGGCCTGTGAAAGGTCACTTCCTCCCTAGCACTTGCCTGTTATTTTTCCTTTATTTGTTCTTAGCTATTTTTAAGGTGACAGCAGACTTTACCAAGTGTATTAGTTCCTAGGGCTGCCTTGATAAAGTACCACAGGCTGGTTGGCTAAACCATTTTTTTTTTTAATGTGGGATATTAGTTCCCCAGCCAGGGATCTAACCCGTGTCTGAACCACTGTCCCACTAGGGAAGTCCCTGAGACATCAGAGATTTATTCTCTCACACTTCCAGAGACTAGATGTATGAGATAGGGGTGTCAGTAGGGCCAAGCCCTCCTCTGAAGGCACCAGGGATGGATCTTTGCCAGGCCTCTCTCCTCAGTTCTGGTAGTTCCCTAGTCTGGGGCGGCACAATTCTCATCTTTAGGCGGCATTCTCTCTGCTTGTCTGGGTCCAACTTTCCCCTTTTTATAACAGCACCAATAATATTGGATCAGGGGAACACTCTAATATGATGGGTCCTCATCTGACATCTGCAGTGACCTGTTTCCAATGTGTCACTTCTGGGGGTTAGGAATTTGGGGGAGGGGCACTGTTCAACACCTAATACCAAGGTTTTCTATCACTCATAATCCATGTATCCCTTATAGCATCTCCGGAACTTGTTTCTCCTCTTATGATGAGTACTTCTTACAAAAGTGTTTCAGTTTGGATGATTGTGTGGCAGATCTTCTGAGGCCTTATATACCTTAAATTTGATCTATATTACTTGTGCTACAAAAGAAGTGTACAACAAAATATGAGCTTTAGAAAAAGAAATTAATCACAAAATCTGGCATATATAGAGGACCCATGGGAAGTTATGGTCATGAAAAAATATTTTTCCCCTCCAGTCTAACATCCAGTAACTATTTAATGAATAGAGGAGATGTTCTTTCGGAGGCTGACTACAGCATAAAAATGGTTGAAAGCTCTAGAGCACCATAAATCCATATTAGACTTATGTGATTTTGTGCATATAACAGTAATGAAAAAAGAAAATTAGCTTGAATTAGCATGTTGTAGCCAAGACTGGTTTTCTGACAATCCATAAGTCTAGCAATTGGCATATGGTTCCTGAAATAGTTTACCCCACACCATGTTAATATTTTTAGTGACTTGTAGTATGTTCTTATTTTTTCCTATACGTAAGGCCAAGAGATCAGCATCAGTTCAGTTCAGTCACTCAGTCATGTTCGACTCTTTGCAACCCCATGAATCGCAGCACGCCAGGCTTCTCTGCCCATCACCAACTCCCAGAGTTCTCTCAGATTCATGTCCATCAAGTCAATGATGTCATCCAGTCATTTCATCTTCTGTCTTCCCCTTCTCCTCCTGCCCCCAATCCCTCCTAGCATCAGAGTCTTCTCCAATGAGTCAATACTTCACATGAGGTGGAAAAAGTACTGGAGTTTCAGCTTCAGCATCATTCCCTTCAAAGAAATCCCAGGGCTGATCTCTTTCAGGATGGATTGGTTACATCTCCTTGCAGTCCAAGAGACTCTCAAGAGTCTTCTCCAAAATGACGGTTNTGAGTCAATACTTCACATGAGGTGGAAAAAGTACTGGAGTTTCAGCTTCAGCATCATTCCCTTCAAAGAAATCCCAGGGCTGATCTCTTTCAGGATGGATTGGTTACATCTCCTTGCAGTCCAAGAGACTCTCAAGAGTCTTCTCCAAAATGACGGTTCAAAAGCATCAATTCTTAGGTGCTCAACCTTCTTCACAGTCCAAATCTCACATCCATACATGACCACAGGAAAAACCATAGCCTGGACTAGACAGACCTTAGTCTTTTGAATATGCTATCTAGGTTGGTAATAACTTTTCTTACAAGGACCAAGCGTCTTCTAATTTCATGGCTGAAATAGCCATCTGCAGTGATTCTGGAGCCCCCCAAAATAAAATCTGACACTGTTTCCATTGTTTCCCCCATCTATTTCCCTTAAGTGACAAGACCAGATGT
>SJYV01012459.1:0-25814 GCA_006410875.1 Neotragus pygmaeus | reverse complement strand
TGAGATGGTTGGATGGCATCATTGACTCAATGGACATGGGTTTGGGTGGACTCCAGGAGTTGGTGATGGGCAGGGAGGCCTGGCATGCTGCAATTCATGGGGTCACAAAGAGTCGAACACGACTGAGCAACTGAACTGAATCTAATCATGAGAAACAAAGAAAATCTGAATCTAAGTGTGGATTTCAGACAATAGTTATGTACTAGTGGCCCATTAGTTATAACAGTTGTACCACAGAGATATAAAATAGTAATAGAAGTCAGATGTGCATGGAAAAAGTAAGTCTGCAGTATCTTCAATTGTTCTATAAATCCAAAACTAATCAAAAATTCTTCTCTTTTTTAAACAGGTTAACTATTTATATATATTTCCACAGAAACAGCTGTGGAAACCAACCACAAGATTTCATTTGGTATTTGATTTTATCTGTATATAAGGTACACCTAAGCAAAATGGCTGTCTGGGGAGGCCTTACAAATAGCTGTAAAAAGAAGAGAAGCAAAAAGCAAAGGAGAAAAAGAAAGATATAAGCATCCGAATGCAGAGTTCCAAAGAATAGCAAGGAGAGATAAGAAAGCCTTCCTCAGCAATCAATGCAAAGAAATAGAGGAAAAGAACAGAATGGGAGAGAACTCTTCAAGAAAATTAGAGATACCAAGGGAACATTTCATGCAAAGATGAGCTCGATAAAGGACAGAAATGGTATGGACCTAACAGAAGCAGAAGATATTAAGAAGAGGTGGCAAGAATACACAGAAGAACTGTACAAAAAACATCTTCACAACCAAGACAATCACGATGGTGTGATCACTCACGTAGAGCCAGACATCCTGGAATGTGAAGTCAAGTGGGCCTTAGAAAGCATCACTACGAACAAAGCTAGTGGAGGTNATATGGACTTAACAGAAGCAGAAGATATTAAGAAGAGGTGGCAAGAATACACAGAAGAACTGTGCAAAAAAGATCTTCACTACCCAGATAATCACGAAGGTGTGATCACGCCCACTCACCTAGAGCTGGACATCCTGGAATGTGAAGTCATGTGGGCCTTAGGAAGCATCACTACGAACAAAGCTAGTGGAAGTGATGGAATTCCAGTTGAGCTATTTCAAATTCTAAAAGATGATGCTATGAAAGTGCTGCACTCAATATGCCACCAAATTTGGAAAACTCAGCAGTGGCCACAGTACTGGAAAAGGTCAGTTTTCATTCCAATCCCAAAGAAACGTAATGCCAAAGAATGCTCAAACCTGTGCTAGGGGCTGCCTATCTGAGATAGAGAAGATACAGTCCCTGCTCCTGAAGATGTCAGTCAGGTAGGAAATGACAAGGAAAGTAACGCTTAGAGCCCTGTGCTCAATGCCTTGTAGGCATAGAACATAGACTGGAGACTAGCTCGAGGTCTCCCAGCCTACCACTTAGTTCTGGTTCTCCGTGACCACTCCGTCCTCCTAACCTGGGACATAATAGAGAATCTGCAGCTGGATTGAAATTATTCTTATTCCTGGTTGCAAGTTTCACAGGCTCTGTGTTAAAATTTTATGCTTAAACGATGAAGGCCAGTGTTCAGCATTGATTCCATAGTGATGGTATTTTAGTTGCTAAGCCATGTCTGACTCTTGTGACCCATAGACTAGCTTGCCAGGCTTCTCTGTCCATTGGTTTCTCCAAGGCATGAATACTGGAGTGGGTTGCCGTTTCCTTTTCCAAGGGATCTTCCTGATCCAAGGACTGAACCTGTGTCTCCTGCATCACAGGCAGATTCTTTACCATTGAGCTTCCAGGGAAGCCCCAATAATTCATAGACAGCTGGAAAAAGAAAGGATAGATTTCTTCATATTCTGAGCTTTCAGAAATCTGTAATCTCAAATTCTGGGTTGTTAGAAAGGTTCTCTGTTTTAACTGTGCTTCTTGGCCATCAGTAGTGACAGTTTAGAAAGCCTGCATTGCATCTACCCAAACAGAGTCTGGTTGTGTTTCTCTAGTGCTTTCATTTGAATTGTGGAGTATGCATCTCATAAGACAACTTGTTCTCAAAAGGTTCCCAGCACGTTTGGTTCTAGCCCCCCACCAATATGGTGAAAGCAGGCTTTGTCAGACTGTTTTGACATGCTCAGAGAGGGCGTTCTGAACCACATGCAAGCTGAACATGTGCGTTCAAGGGAAATAGAGACACCACTGCTGGAGTCCCTGGGGTGCTCCCCTCCGCATATGCAGGGGCTGGAAATGGCCTCAGTACACCAACATCCCATGTGCCTTTGCTCATATATTGGAATCCAGAAGTTCTTTATTTTGAAATCTGATGCCATGGGAAATGAGAGAAGGCCTCGGGGGATAAAACAATATGTATTTCCCTTGAAATAATGAACATTTATTCCTCGACTTAAAAGCCCTCAGATGGCACAGTAAATACTCAGTAAACATTTGTTCAGTCAATACCAGATCTAAGTGACTAAGCTGATTTTTAAAAATGAAGTAATGTTGGATATAGGAAAGCAAACTTCCCTGCATCAGAAATCCTAGGTGGTAGCTCCAGTTAATAATCCATAAGTCATTTTAGATGAGTCATTTATCTCTTTTTTTCTGACTTTTACAAGACAAGGTGATTGGACTCCTTTCTCTTTACAAATTCCTAAAGAACCTATGAAGCAAGATGCTTAATATTCAGCTCATAAATTTATTGATAACTTTTCTAAGTAGATACCAAGGACATATCAATAATGATATGTCATATGACAAATTAATCCATAGCTCTTAAAATTCATTTAACTGAACTCCAGGTTTATATTTCTAGATCCAGCATATTTCTGAGCATCTGCGACATGATACACATTTATTAAATGACTTCAGTGAATGAAGTCATTGTGATTGTGATCTGCCCCCATTTCCTAAGGGCTTCCCTAGTGGCTCAGTGGTAAGGAATCTTCAGGTTCAATCCTTAGGTCAAGAAGATCCTCTGGAGGGAGAAATGGCAACCCACTCCAGTATTCTTGCTGGGAAAATCCCATGGACAGAAGAGCCTGCAGGAGTCACAGGAGTCCATGGAGTCACAGAGTCGGACGCGGCTGAGCACACGCGCATGCACCCATTTCCTAAACACAGGCCTGCACTGGACTACAAGGAGATGCGGCGGGGAAATAATAGACTCTTGTGGGGAGCGGGTATGGAGGGTGGAGGACACAATGTGCTACTAGTCACCTGCTCTACCCCCTGTCTGGCCTAGATCTTTAACATGAAATTTGAATGTATTACAGATAGAACCAGATCCCCATGAAAGTCACCTTAGGGTGAAATTCAACCAGTTCAACATGATTGCTTCTTTGTACAGAATCAGTGATTTACACAGGTACACCCTCAGTGACAGAATTCCCATTGCTTTTTGGACAACTCCATATTTTTACTCGGATTAGTCAGAACGTGCTGGCAGTAGATGGGAGGAAAAGTTCTACCGTCATGTCAAAGACCAGTCTTCATGTCCATACCATGTCCCCAGGTTATTGATAACCCGAGATTCCCCCAACATACAACACCTTCCCACCCAGCTGTTATTGTCCATTTGTGAAATTCCTGAGAAAACAAAGTCTAAGTGTCATAATGTGCTGATTTAGAAACAGTAGAACAGACTATTAAAATAATACAAGTGCACCATCAATCTCATCCCAGTTTGTTCCGCATGAGTAATCGAAAGTGTTTTCTAAACCTTGCCTGTCTCCAAGGAGGTGGGTACATTTGCAGCGGATTCTTGCTCAGTAGGTTAAATCTGAAGAAGTAATTAAGACTCCGTATTTCTGATTTGCAGGAAACGGTATTATGCGTTTCCCTTGGATGAGAATAAGTAAGGAGGATAAAGGAAGACTCTCAAATTGCAGTCTGTGTGACCTGTTTTTGAATAAACATCATCATATTCCACAGTCAATTATCTCCAAAGTACAGTGTGTTCTCCAGCCAGAGAGAAAGAGAGAGAGAGAGTGAGCGAGGGATAGAGACTGTCAGTTAGAAGTGGTTAGAAAAAAAAGGGCACATGCATTGGCGTGTACATTAATCTATTGTCCTCTGAATAATTTTATACAATTTGGGAGGGAGTAATAGGGAAGATTATACATTATTTTTATGTGATTTCATAAATATCGAATTGCAGTCATCAGTGAAAGAGACAAGCATGGCTAGGAAGACAAAATGAGGTATGTTATGTTCAGCACAGTAATAGGGCTCCTAATACCAGAGGAAAAACAAGCCATTAGTTACAACCATTGAATGGAAGTGGTCTAATCGGAGCAGCACGATAAGTATCCCATTTTATTATGGCTTCGTTATGTGTTTTGCAAGACTCTCTGGCTCTCCATTAAAATTATTTTCTACAGCAACCCTGTGAGGGTTCAGAAACCAGGAGCGTAACTATTATTTCTGTTTACACCATGCTGCTCTGCTGGGAGAGTAAATAGTATTTTGAGTTTTGTTTGTTTCTTTTATCCTTTCCTTTCTCTTCACCTATGAAAAGATGAAAATTGAAGAGAATTATTTGTTGGAGAACGATCTTAAAAGAAGCTTAGGTTTGATCAAAATAGTGTTGGCTGCAGTGAAGACAGGTACATTACCATTGCCTGTATAATCAGTTGGGCTTGTTTTGTTTCTCTTCTTTTTTTTTCCTTTTGAGGTAAAGTTGGCAGCAAAGGAAAGTTTCGGATGGATGGAGTACAGACAGAAGGCTTCTGTTAATTCACATGGAGACAGGGCAACCTCCCACAATAGCTGTGACATTTGTCCTGTTCCGATAGAACTCTTTTCTTTCTGTGTGGCCTGGGATCTGAATGTGGAAGGCTTTGAACCTTGGCCTCGCTCTTGGCTGGTTTCTGGGTAGGGTGACCCTGATCATTCATTCTCCCCAAAAGGCCTGTTACTGTCAGGAGCAAACCACATCTTTGCTTTTACAGCAGTTAAGCTTGATAATTATTGGTGATACTAGCCTTTGCCCACTCTTACTTTCTTATTCCTAAGCCTGAACTATTTTTTTTTTCCTTTTTAAAGTTAGCAACCCCCTTTGGGGGGGAATAGATCATTTCCCCTACATTAAACCCTGAGGTTTACTACTGAATACCAACCGAAGAGTATCCTCCTCCTCATTGTGCCAACAAATCTTCACAAATTATTTATTTCCCATTTTAGACATTGGACAGTGACTCAGTGTGCCCTGGAAATACTATCACTGTAGCAATTTTCTTGTGTGGCTCAGCTTAATGTTAGAGAAATGGGTAGTTACAAGTCCAGACACTATAAAGATGGAGCTCAATATTCTTCTAAAAATAAGATGTTTGGTTAGCATTTAGTAGTCAACAACGTTCCTTCAGCCACACACAGTGCCTGACTAAGAAATGGAATAAATGCCCTCATGCAGTGTTTGTTAAGGTCTCCTTTTAGGAGGTTAACTTTTTATGTTAAGGATCCAGGGTATGTTGGCTTCATCTGTGAAGTTTTGCCATATGGCATGATGAGTCTTTCACTCAGGGACTCAACAGCTAGAAGGCATCGCCGTGCATTATGGTGATGGATGGCATAAAACCGACTGAGATTCAATTACCTCAGCAAAAGGAAAATCAGTTCTTCTAAATCTTATATTTATTGGAAAGATCCATTCCTAGGTGGTTGTGACCTGGTATAGGAACAGAGAAGGAAAGGAACAGGAAGAGGTTAGTGTATATTTTGAAATGAGGCAGAACTTGGCTCAAAATTTTTCTTTCCCTTCTATTCGCTATGTGATGTTAAACTTTATCGTCCTCGTTTGCAAAAATGGTATTGATAGCATATGCCTATAGGATTGTGGTAAAGAATAAATGAGAAAATACATGTCAACAGTTAGCCCAGTTTGACACATACTGTATAGTTGTTTTAGTTACCATAAACTCAATTGTTCTCAGTGATAAGATGCTTATTACCTTCCAGAACAGTTCATCCCATCTTGAAAAGATATATTCTGCTTTTATTAAGCTGAAAAATCTCTAAGTTCTGGTCCCTACTTCTAAGCTCTGGAACATTTCCTCTGATATTGGAAGAAGGAAGGAAGAGCATACCTGTCTACCTGACTTTTTAATTTTTTTAGTATATTGAAGACAGTACTCACATGTGCTTTCAGTGTCTCTTCCTCTGGGTGACCATTGCCTACTCTTGATGATTCTTTATTAATACGATTTTGAGAACCACGTATGTATTCAGAATATTGCCCTCATCCCTGTTAAGGAACATATGACTCAAAATAGATGCTTTCCTTGAGGTGTGGACTCACAGATGGAATGCAGCGTCACTTTCTTCTTATAGGTGGTTCAGTTCAGTTCCGTTCAGTCGCTCAGTCATGTCCGACTCTTTGCNAGAGTAGGTTGACATTTCCTTCTCCAGGGGGTCTTCCCGACTCAGGGATCGAACCCAGGTCTCCTGCACTGGAGGCAGAAGCTTTAACCTCTGAGCCACCAGGGAAGCCTAGTCACACCTGAAACCCACTGTTAAGTTAAAAATTAAGCCTAAGAAGAGAAAATTGAAAACAAATAAATACATAGCATTTATAGGCCAAAGTATGAGTGGCTTTGTTATTGTTGTTGTTTAGTCAGTAAGTCGTGTCAGACTCTTTTGCAATTCCATGGACTGTAGCCCGCCAGTCCATGGAATGTCCATGGAATTCCCCAGGCAAGAATATTGGAGTGGGTTGCCATTTCCTTCTCCAGCGGATCTTCCCGTCCCAGGGACTGAACTCTCATTCCTGCATTAGCAGTTGGATTCTTTACCACTGAACCATGAGAGGGTAAAGTTGAATAAATTTGTAACTGGGGCTGCTTTGCTAATCATCAAAATCTTCACCATGATGTTCAGACAGGATCCTCTTAGCCCAGAGGTCTCTATATAACAAGATATTAGAGTCATTCTACAATCTTATGATGTTATGAAAAGATTTGACAAGAATGATGCAACCCTCACTCTGAAGTGAGAACTCCGTACCCTTCCTATTAATCTGAGCATCAGTATATACAACTAAGAAGAAGGCTTAGTAAAGCCCTGTTATTCAACCGCTAATTTCCCCACACGGAAAACTCTAGAATGGGTTTTCTATTTGACCCGACATCTATAAAAACATTACCACTAATATAATTAAGAGCAAAAGACTGAAGACTTAAAGATGTCCTCTTTCACCAGGTCTATTCAACATTCTCCTGGAGGTCTTGTGTGTGCTTAGTCCTTCAGTTGCGTCTGACTCTTTCTGACCCCATGGGCTGCAGCCCACCAGGTTCCTCTGTTGGTATTGCTGTCGTTCTTTCAAACCAAAAACTCCTATCAGTGGGTTTGCCCAATGGCCCTAGACATTTTGGTCAGACTTCAAGCACTGCTATAAGAACTATAATACACAAGTAGTTTGAACTTGGAACTCCAAGCCCAATATTCAAATCGCCTTTTCACAAAAACCTGGGAAATCATGTTTATCTCATCGTAGCCTTTGAGAGGAAAATAACCTATGACTCTATACAGATAAACAATCTTATTTTCTGCATTTAATTTTACTTCAACTACAGGGAAATTGGTATCTTCGTACAGACAATTACAGACACTGGCTGGCCCCGGCCCGCCTTCAGGAGGCCCAAGTGTCTTCCTCTTTCCAATGATGTTTTTCAGGCCTCATAATGTTGAGTAGGTGACACCAGGGACACTCACAACTGCTGAGCAAACAGGCAAAACCAAAAACACCCAACAGACCTGCTGAAATACAGCTGCTACCAGAAATACTCCATAACCAAGCAGAATGCTTTCGATAACCAGGAACAAAAAGTGAAGAATTATTACATGTTGTCTGAAAATTATCAGACTCATTAAAGAAGGCAGATTCAAAAGGAGTCATCAGTGTTTGTTAATCAGCATAGTATCAAAGCAACTGTTATATCACAGAATTTAAAAACTCTAAGTAACTTAGTGATCATTGAACTCAAATGTCTTCAGGGAAGCTACAGGTCTGAGAGGCTGTGGGTATTTTTCAAGGTCAGATATTGTTTATGTCAGGATGATAATGTATGTATGGATGTGAGAGTTGGACTATCTATAAAGAAAGCTGAGTGATAAAGAATTGATGCTTTTGAACTGTGGTGTTGAGAAGATTCCTGAGAGTCCCTTGGACTGCAAGGAGATCCAACCAGTCCATCCTAAAGGAAATCAGTCCTGAATATTCATTGGAAGGACTGAGGCTGAAGCTGAAACTCCAATCCTTTGGCCACCTGATGCAAAGAACTGACTCAATGAAAAAGACCCTGATGCTGGGAGAGATTGAAGGCGGGGGAAGAAGGACAGCAGAGGATGAAATCGTTGGATGGCATCACTGACTCGATGGACGTGAATCTGAGTAGGCTCCAGGAGCTGGCAATGGACAGGGGGGCCTGGCGTGCTGCAGTTCATGGGGTTGCAAAGAGTCAGACACAACTGAGCAGCTGAACTTAACCGAGGATTAGAATGAGCAGCCAGGTCTCCCAAATCTCCCGGAACGGCCGCTACTCTGTGACTGGGGACTGGTGAGCTGAATTCCGAGCTCACAGCATTTCTTACATGTCTGCAAACCCCAGGTCTGAAGTGGAGATCGGCCACCCTGGGTTAGTGGTATCTACTCTGCTGTTGCTGACTTGACACTGAGCACTTATCTCACTGGAATAGTGTCTCCTGGGAAACCACGCTCACTGAGTATCTCTCACCGGCTACCTGATGGTCTCTGGAAACTACACACATGCCACCAATGCCAGTGTGGAAAGTATAACCTATTTCAAACTATCTAGTGTACAGAACCATTTTACTGTCATGAAACCCTTTCGCTGAATGCCCAATAAATAAATAAACCTTAAACAGAGGTTTAAGGTGCAAAACAATGGAGACAGTGGAGAAAAACAACATGGTAGTTCCTCAAAAAATTAAACAGAATTACCATGTGATCCAGCTATTCCACATCTGAGTTTACACACAAAAGGACAAAAGCAGAGGCTCAGATACTTATACACCCATGTTCAGCAGCATTATTCACAAGAGCCAAAGGATGGAAAGAATCCAAGTGTCCATCAACAGATGACTGGATAAACAAAATGTGGTCTATACATACAATGGAATATTGCTGCTGCTGCTGCTAAGTCGCTTCAGTCGTGTCTGACTCTTAGCGACCCCATGGACTGCAGCCTACCAGGCTCCTCCGTCCATGGGATTTTTCCAGGCAAGAGTACTGGAGTGGGGTGCCATTGCCTTCTCCGACAATGGAATATTAATCACTCATTAAAAAAATGCAGGAACTTCCCTGCTGGTGAGTGGCTAAGACTAAACTCTCCCAATGTAGGGGGAGTTCAATCCTTGGGTTCAATCCTTGGTCAGGGAACTAAATCCCACATGCCACAACTAAGACTCTGCATGCCCCAACTAACGATCCTGTCTGCTGCAACTAAGACCCAGAGCGGCCAAATAAATAAATACATAAAAATAAATATTTTTTTAAAGGGAATGCAATTCTGACACACAATACAAGATGGAAGAACCCAGAGGGCATTGTGCTAGGGAAAAAAGCCAGACACAGAAGGGCACATGTTGCATGATTCCACTTTTATGAGATAAGTAGGTCAGTCAAATTTATAGAAATAGAAAGTAAAGTCGTGACCATCAGGGGCTGGGGGGTGATGAGGTGATGAGAGGAATGTGGAGTTGGCATTTAATGGGTACAGAGTTTCAGCTGAAAACAATGAAAATTGCTTGAGATGGATGGTAGCAACAATTGCACAACAATGAGAATGTACTTGATACCGCTGAACTGTACTCTTACAAATGGTAAACTTTATGTTATGTGTATTTTACCACGTTAAAAAAAAAAAAAGGTAGGGGGAGAGTCCTACTTCAAAAATGGAGTCGGTGCAGAGGAAGATGTTAGTGAAACAAAACATGATTAGCAAGAGCCCCCTTCTAAAGAAACAGGGTCTTTCACTAAACCCTTAATTGTGCTTGCTCCTTCTCAAAAGATCAGAAANCCACGTTTAAAAAAAAAAAAGGTGGGGGGAGAGTCCTACTTCAAAAATGGAGTCGGTGCAGAGGAAGATGTTAGTGAAACAAAACATGATTAGCAAGAGCCCCCTTCTAAAGAAACAGGGTCTTTCACTAAACCCTTAATTGTGCTTGCTCCTTCTCAAAAGATCAGAAAGAAGTGATGCTGAAATTTAAAGCACCCCTTCCACCAAAGTGGTCGAATGTTGCAAGGGAAGCACTGTTAGCTCGATCTCTGTACCTGAACAAATCTCCTTCTCATGTTTGTTGTCAGACTTTGATGTGTGCCCCCGGCCTGCAAGCTACCCTGCTTGGCCACGTAAACTCCCCATCTTGCCCCCGACCTCGGGGCTGACCCGACGCGTTAGTGACTCCTGGCTGAGGTAAATAATACGGCAGCGTAGTAATCGCAACTGTCAGATCTCCCCCTTTTATCTGCCTCCATTCACTGTGAAGTGTCTCTCCCCCACTCCCTCCTACCAGGTATCAAAAACCCAGATAAAGGGGAAAGGAGTTATCTGAAGCATTGTGTGCCCCTGTAAGAAATCCAATTATTTATGGTCACTGGAGACATTTTCCTCTAAGTGTGTTAGTGAGTGACCTAAATGCATGGCTTTCCTCCTACCATTAGCGGAGTCTTCCTTTGTCTTGCATTTTAAAACCCTGAAGAGTCCTTTCCCTTCCTCAAGACAAAGACAGAAGTTCACGGAAACGCTCTGTGTTCCGTCACAATGCAGGGAGGCACAGGCGCTGGAGCCTGGTTTCATTTCCTTGACTGGCTGGTCTGCTTTTCCTTTTGGGTCACACCACGCGGCATGTGGAACTTCCCCGACTAGGGATCGAACCTGTGCCCCCCACAGTGGAAGCCTGGAGTCTTAACCACTGGACCACCAGGGAAGTCCGAAGCTGTTCTTTAGTTTTTATTCTTCACCTTTTTTTTAAAGAAAAATGGATCCTAACACTGTTGCTTCCGTCATGTCTGACTCTTTGTGAACACTTCCTGGGGCAAAAATTCAGAGACCCTCCTGTTAAGTCACTTCAGTCGTGTCTGACTCTTTGGGTCACGGTTCTCCAGGCTCCTCTGTCCATGAGATTCTCCAGGCAAGAACTGATTTNGTCATGTCTGACTCTTTGTGAACACTTCCTGGGGCAAAAATTCAGAGACCCTCCTGTTAAGTCACTTCAGTCGTGTCTGACTCTTTGGGTCACGGTTCTCCAGGCTCCTCTGTCCATGAGATTCTCCAGGCAAGAACTGATTTTTTTTTTTTTCTAACGATCCTCCTCCTTGAAATTTTAACAGGACATTTATGAAGTGAAAAAGTGAAAGTGTTAGGTCACTCAGCTGTGTCTGACTCTTTGTGACTCCACGGACTGTAGCCCGCCAGGCTCCTCTGTCCATGGGATTTTTCCAGGCAAGAATACTGCAGTGGGTTGCCATTTCCTTCTCCAGGGGGGTCTTCCCAACCCAAGGATTTAACTGGGTCTCCTGCATTGCAGGTGGATTCTTTACCGTCTGAGTCACCAAGGACATGNCAATCTAGGAGATTTGGGTTTGATCCCTGGGTTGGGAAGATCTCCTGGAGGAGGGCATGGCAACCCATTCCAGTATTCTTGCCTGGGAAATCTCATAGACAGAGGAACCTGGTGGGCTATAGTCCATGGAGTCACCAAGACTCAGATACTACTGAATGACTAAGCACAGCACATTTACATTTATATTTTTTCATTTAAGACTATGTTAGGAATATTTTCTGTGGTGTGTTAAGTCCACCCACTTAACTGTTTTCACTGACCTTACATGAATAATAAGAGCAGTAATGGCCAACATTCACTGAGCCCTATTCTAGGTGTTTATTAAGTACTTTACCTGCATTGTCTTATTGAATCTCCACAACAGCACTGTGAGGTAGCAAGTATTATTAATTAGCTGGCCCCATTTTTACAAATGGGATAACAGGTTCAGAGATATTAACTAGTTTGCCCAAAGGCTGGAGTGTAGTAGACAGTCTGACTCTGGGTTCTGTGCTTCTTTTGAATCAATACACAGTTCTTGTTGCTTAATAATGTACCTTGGTAGGTGTGCTGTATTTTGCTCAACTACTCCTTTTGCTTTGGATACTTACATTGCATCGGTTTTTTTTTCCCCAATTTTGATAGCCTTGCAATGGACCTCTTCCTGGATATAGATTTTTGCTTCTGGTGCATGACTTCCTCATGGTTAGCTCACAAAAATAGAAAGGGAAAATAATTTTATTCAAAGGGAGCTTATTGGAGGAGCTATCAGGGGGAAAACAGGANTTGGGGCGCGGCGAGCGCGCGGGGGAGGGGCGCGGCCGGGGGCGGAGCCTGCGCGGCCGCCCCGCGCTACGTCAGTTTCGCGGGAAGCTTTGTGCGGGACGGCGCGCCACCCGCTCGCAGCGCAGACCCCCGAGCTCGGCCTCGGCCCGCGCAACGGGCGGTTTGGCTGGGCACTCCGGGCCGTCCGGGTCCTGCAGATCGGGGCTGGCTGCGGCTCCCTGTGAGTAGTCCGTGGACAGAGGGCAGGAGGCCAGGGTGGATTCGCGGATCCGGAGTCCCGGGGCCCCTGTGACTCCATGGCTGGGTCCAGTGCCCTCGGGACGTGGGAGCCCAGCGAGCGCTGCTGGCTGACCGCGCACCGGGCCGCCCTTCTCCCTGGCCGCCTCCGCGCATGGGCCGGGATCAGGTCCCATAGCCCATGCCTGTACTACACGATCCTTCCCGGGGCTTCTAGAAGGGGCGCTGAAAAGCCTGCTCCAAATCCTTCCCGAACAGGAACTCCCAGACCTGACGATTCGGGGTGGGGGTGGGGGGAGGGATACCTGTCTCCTGGCAACCACTCCCTCTGGCTGTCGCTCCCAACCCCCAGTGAAACCGATCAACACCAGTGCACCAAGCAAACCCCTGCTCCTGTTCTAGCGAGGGAGACAGAAAACGCCCATGACCAGCGAGTTACACGCCTCGTTAGCAAGTGACCGACGCTGTGGGGAAACGAGCCGACCAGCGTCAGGGAGTCGGAGGTCCAGGGGAAGAGCATCCCCGGCAAGTAACCTGAGCAAACTGGGAGGGAGAGAGGGAGTGAGCCCTGTGGGAAGAGCGTCCTGGCAGCGGGGAGAGCCCAGTGCCAAGGCCCTAATCTGGCCCCAACTGGGCGTTTTTGAAAAGTGGAGGCGGTCTCTGTGAGCCAATGAGCGCATCAGAGCCTCAGGGCACACGACCAGAGAGGTGGAGGGTGGGAAGGGTGTGGGGTCTGGTGAGGACTGTGACTTTTACACTCAGAAAAGTGAGCTACTGGAGGATAGGAAAGAAGGAATAGCTTTTTAGTGCATCATGGCAGCTGATGCAGACAGTGGGGGAAAGGTGGAAGCAGGCAGGATGTTTAGGAAGCTAATGCAAGCTTACCCAACTAAGAAATGATGGTGTTGGGGCCACCTTTGATGGCAGTGTTTTGTAGCAGTCAGGATAGCCCTGGTTATGCCGCAGTAACAAACAACCCTAAATTCTCAGCAGCTTAGCAAGATAAAAATATATTTCTTCCTCATGCCACAGGTTAAGGTTATAAAACAATTGAATACATGAGTATAGACTGATGTTCACTGACGTATTTGTTGTAGTTAAAGCCATACAACTGGGTGAGTTCACCATGGGAGGAAATACAGATAGAGAAAAAGAGAGGGAAAAGATTGAGCCCTGGGTATTCTCATGCTAAGGGGGAAGGGAGGCTGGAAGGAGGAGCTGGTACAGAGGATGAGGATGTCAGGTAGGAGGGAAGCCAGGAGAGGGCGGTGGGCCCAGTGGTGACAGTGCTAGGCTGATAAGGAGAGATCGGCCCTGTCCAGCGCTGCTGAGAGATCCCGGATGTGCACAGACCGCACAGCGAGGGCGCCGGTCACCTTAACGTGTACGTGGCGGAGGAGTAAGCCCGACTGAGGGGCTGAGGGGACATGGAAGGGAAGGCCTCGGGACGGACTACNCTGAGAGATCCCGGATGTGCACAGACCGCACAGCGAGGGCGCCGGTCACCTTAACGTGTACGTGGCGGAGGAGTAAGCCCGACTGAGGGGCTGAGGGGACATGGAAGGGAAGGCCTCGGGACGGACTACTCCTCAGGGTGTTCTGGCTGAAAGGGAGCAGAAGAACGACCAAAGCGAGAGAGAAAAGGCAAGTCCGGAGAAGCTGTTGGTTTTATAGTGGGAAAGGAAACGGCAGGCTTTCCTCCAGCGGGAATGAGCCTGTGGAGGAGAAAGAGGCGAGCCATCGCCGAGAGGAGAGTGTGAGGGCTGGCCTGGAGCTGCTCGGGCGGTCCGCTCAGCCACAGCTCCAAGGGGAGTCTGAGGTAAGGGCGTGTGGATGTGGGAAGCTGGGGGTTCTCTGATGAGAAGGAGGCCATCGGTCGAAGGTGAGAAGGGGGCTGGTCCCGGAGAGAGGACGAGGATGGAGCCGGAAGACAGCAGGGGCCCCGGCAGGGTCGTCTTGCCCAGTGAGCGTGACTGCGGTTCTCCAGCCCGTTTGGGCTGCTCCTGAGGAAGCAAGGCGGGAGATTTGGGTGCAGCCAAGACTGCAGCGATCCCGGGCGAGTGTGGAGAGGTGAGGGGTACAGAGGGAGACATCTAAGAGTCTGGTCCCCGTGCTTGCTCTGGGCACTCAGGGGGCTTCGGAGGATCGCTGATCTAGGGGTGAGCAAAGATGGAAAGGGATTCAGAGCTGCACAGACTCGCGAGAGGCTACAGGTGCTGGGGACGCTCACGTCTCTTTGATCTGCAGTTGTGTGACAACCCCTCACCCCCGCCCACACCTTATGGCTTCCAACCACATCAGCTTATTACGTTGCACAACTGTGTGACTAACAGGGGATCTTCTGTTCCACCCAGTGTCAGGGGGTCCTTCCTTCATTTGGAGTCAGCTGAGAATTCGCCTGGCGCACATTTCTCTTCCGTGTGACCTGCCCTGCGGGGCGGGGAGGTGTCCTGTTATTTAGCCAGGAGAGCTGGACCGCTCACCGCGTGGAGGCCCTACTCTCTGTGACAGGTCCTGTTGGACCTCTGCTTGAATCTCTCCTGCTAGTATTCGCTGGCCACAGCAAGTCCTGCCGGCAAGCCTGGAATCCGTGTGGGAAGGGTGTGCACAGCAGCACGAGGTCTGGAAAGCACAGCTTACGGCGGGTGGGGGGCGGGCGCCACCGGTCCACACTCTGGCCCCTAATGATTCAAGTTCCTCCTGCATGAAGATCCCAGAACCACACCTCACTACCGCTCTTGGCTTATGACATGCAGCAAAGCCAGAAGCAAGTTATCTGCTCCTGCAAGACCCACATTCCATGGGGAAGCACAGGAAAAGTAAATAGATACCCAGTTCAAAAAGGAAAAGAGGGGCGTGCTCCCTGTAGCCGCTGGCACGCAGCAGGGTTGAAATGCGGCAGAAGCGGTCACAGTGCTCCTTTAAGGCGAGTGACCCCCCCCCCTTTCCTGGGGCGGGCTTCTCTCTGCCTGCTTACCCTGCCCCTCAGGTACCCTATTCCGCAGGGAAATGTTTGCAGCCTAAGTAGCCTCCTCAGCCTGCTTCTTTTCTGGAGAAAGTTGAGGGCCCAGAAGCCTCTTTTATTTTGAACATCATCCATTTTAGCTTAAGCAGATACAACCATTAAAAAAAGACTGCAGATTTTCTAGGTATCAAATTATAACAGATTTTATTAGACAAAAGCCACCCTGCAAATATCTTTGAGAGGCTCCTCTCTGCTGTGAACGTCAAGGTCAAGCCATGTGCTCCATCCCTCAAGACACTTGGAAGCCCTTTGGTGTGGCTCAGAGCGTCCGTGAGGGTCCGCTCCCCCAGGGCTCTTTGAGCAGTTTTAACCAGGGGCCCTGTACCATGTCCTTGGTTTCCTCTAGCCCTGCAGTTGCGCTTTGCTGGCGGTGCCCTGGGTTTAATCCTCCGCAGCCGCCATCTCTTACCTTGAGGACAGTTGCTGCCTGGAAAGAGTGGGATTGAAAACTATTTTCATTTTCCAATTGTGAGACCTGACTTGGAATATGTCCTCCAGCTTCTGGTGGGACATGCAGAATTACTTGTTTAGTTCATTTGCCTTGTCTTATCTTTACTTTAGCATAAATGGCTGAAAGACACCAGCTGGCCTCTGTCTGGCCTGTTAGCACAGCCAGTGGTCTTCCACTTCCCCACCGATCCTGACCCAGCCCTGCCCTCCCCTGTCCTTCACTGGGGGTGGAAGTGCTCGCTGCTGCCGCCGCCTGCCAGGCTCACCTGCTGCCTGGCTCCAAAGAGCCACATTTCAGGGTTTTGTGACTGGCAGCCTCTCGCTTCTAAATGTCAGTGTCTGGTCCAGATGCCAGATGCGTGCTGCTGCGTAATAAACAGCCCCAAGACTCAGTGTCTTAACACAGCCGTTGATTTTCTAATGACTCCATGGTGAGATCACGCTCAGCTGGTGGACTCTCCTGCTGACGGCTGGCATGCCCGTTTGTCTCAAACCATCTCCATCAATCCAATTCTTTCCCTCCCGTACCAATCCTATGAATTTTTTTGGCGGGGGGACGGGGGGCTGTGACTCACAGATTGCAGAATCTTTGTTCCCCAACCAGGGATTGAACCCCGGCCAGGGATCTCCCTCTTCTGACTGTTCTGACACACATAAACTGGTAGAAAGGTCTGGGACTTCAGAGGCCAGCTCTGAGGACTGACAGCTTCATCTTCCTCCCTCTCGGGGGCCTGCCCACAGGTAAACAGTCTCACTACCTGGAAATCCTCATTCTGTGCAGACCCTGAAGCAAATCATATGGGGAGGCCTCAGGGAAGGGGAACCTGACCAGCCCCCACCCTCCCAGCCACACTGGTCAAGGGGTCAGACACCAGCAAAAATGGTATCTAGGTCATTTTAACCGGACAGGCACCCCACAGAGTAGAAGAGCCTCTTGGCTGAATGCAACCGAGTTCTCAGCTCGTTGAGTCGCTCATTTGTATCCGACTCTTTGGGACCCCAGGGACTGCAGCACGCCAGGCTTCCCTGTCCATCACCAACTCCCGGCGTTTACTCAAACTCACATCCATTGAGTAGGTGATGCCATCCAACCGCCTCCTCCTCTGTCACCTCCATCTCCTCCCACCTTTAATCTTTACCAGCATCAGGGTCTTTTCCAAGGAGTCAGTTCTTCACATCAGGTGGCCAAAGTCTTGGAGTTTCAGCTTCAACATTGGTCCTTCCAATGAATATTCAGAACTGATTTCCTTTAGGATGGATTGGTTGGATCTCCTTGTAGTCCAAAGGACTCTCAAGAGTCTTCTCCAACACCACAGTTCAAAAATCTTTGGCACTCAGCTTTCTTTATAGTCCAGCTCTCACATCCATACATGACTACTGCAAAAACCATAGCTTTGACCAGACAGAACTTTGTCAGCAAAGTAGTGTCTCTGCTTTTTAATATGCTGTCTAGGTTGCTTATAGCTTTTCTTCCAAGGAGCAAGCGTCTTTTAATTTTCTGGCTGCAGTCACCATCTGCAGTGATTTTGGAGCCCAAGAAAATAAAGTCTGTCACTGTTTCCTTGTTTNCTGCTTTTTAATATGCTGTCTAGGTTGCTTATAGCTTTTCTTCCAAGGAGCAAGCGTCTTTTAATTTTCTGGCTGCAGTCACCATCTGCAGTGATTTTGGAGCCCAAGAAAATAAAGTCTGTCACTGTTTCCTTGTTTCCACATCTACTTGCCATGAAGTGATGGGACTGGATGCCATGATCTTCCTTTTATTGAATGTTGAGTTTTAAACCAGCTTTTTCACTCTCCTCTTTTGCTTTCATCAAGAGGCTCTTTAGTTCTTTTTCATTTTCTGCCATAAAGGTGGTGTCATCTGCGTATCTGAGGTTGTTGATATTTCTTGCGGCAATCTTGATTCCAGCTTATGCTTCATCCAGCCTGGCGTTTCGCATGATGTACTCTGCATAGAAGTTAAATAAGTGAAGTGAAACTTGTTAGCAGGGTGACAACGTACAGCCTTGAACTACTCCTTTCCCACTTTGGAACTAGTCTGTTGTTCCATGTCCAACTCTAACTCTTGCTTCTTGACCTGCATACAGGTTTCTCAGGAGGCAGGTAAGGTGGTCTGGTACTCCCAACTCTTTAAGAATTGTCCACAGTTTGTTGTGATCTACAGTCAAAGGATTTGGTGTAATCAGTAAAGCAGAAGTTAATGTTCTTCTGGTATTCTCTTGTTTTCTCAGTGATGCAACAGTCAGGCCCGTCACTCAGGCGTGTCCGACTCTCTGGGATCCCATGTGACCCCAGGGACTGCAGCACGCCAGGCTTTCCTGCCAGTCACCAACTCCCGGAGCCTGCTCAAACTCACGCCTAATGACTCAGTGATGCCATCCAGCCATCTCATGCTCTGTCGTCCCCTTCTGCTCCTGCCTTCAATCTTTGCCAGCCTCAGCGTCTTTTCAAGGAGTCGATTCTTTGCATCAGGTGGCCAAAGTATTGGAGTTTCAGCTTTGGCATCAATCCTTCCAATCAATATTCAGGACTGATCTCCTTTAGGATGGACTGGTTGGATCTCCTTGCAGTCCAAGGNCCTCAGCGTCTTTTCAAGGAGTCGATTCTTTGCATCAGGTGGCCAAAGTATTGGAGTTTCAGCTTTGGCATCAATCCTTCCAATCAATATTCAGGACTGATCTCCTTTAGGATGGACTGGTTGGATCTCCTTGCAGTCCAAGGGACTCTCAAGAGTCTTCTTCAGCACCACAGTTCAAAGGCATCAATTCTTCGGTGTTCAGCTTTTTTTATAGCCTAACTCTCACATCCATACACGACCACTGGAAAAACCATAGCTTTAAGTAGATGGCCCTTTGTCAGCAAAGTAATGTCTATGCTTTTTAATACACTGTCTAGGTTGGTCATAAGTTTTCTTCCCAGGAGCAAGCATCTTTTAATTTCATGGCTGCAGTCACCATCTGCAGTGATTTTTGGAGCCCCCAAAATAAAGTCTCTCACTGTTTCCATTTGCTTCCCCATCTATTTGCCATGAAGTAATGGGACTGGATGCCATGATCTTAGTTTTCTGAATGTTGAGTTTTAAGCCAAAATTTTCACTCTCTTCTTTCACTTTCATCAAGAGACTCTTTAGTTCTTCTTCACTTTCTGCCATAAGGGTGGTGTCATCTGCATATCTGAGGTTATTNAGATGCCATGATCTTAGTTTTTTGAATGCTGAGCTTTAAGCCAACTTTTTCACTCTCCTATTTCACTTTCATCAAGAGGCTTTATATTTCCTCTTCACTTTCTGCCATAAGGGTGGTGTCATCTGCATATCTGAGGTTATTGATATTTCTCCTGGCAATCTTGATTCCAGATTGTACTTCATCCAGCCCAGCATTTCTCATGATATATACTGCATATGAGTTAAACAAACAAGGTGACAATATACAACCTTGATGTACTCCTTTCCCTATTTGGAACCAGTCTGTTGTTCCATGTCTAGTTCTAACTTTTCCTTCTTGACCTGTATACAGATTTCTCTGGAGGCAGGTAAGGCGGTCTGCTATTCCTATCTCTTTAAGAATTGTCCACAGTTTGTTGTGATCCACACAGTCAAAGGCTTTGGCATAGTCAAGAAAGCAGAAGCAGATGTTTTTCTGAAACTCTCTTGCTTTTTCGATGATTCAACAGATGTTGGCAATTTGATCTCTGGTTCCTCTGCCTTTTCTAAATCCAGCTTGAACATCTGGGTGTTCATGGTTCACGTACTGCTGAAGCCTGGCTTGGAGAATTTTGAGCATTTGCTAGTGTGTGAGATGAGGGCAATTGTGCAGTAGTTTGAACATTCTTTGGCATTGCCTTTCTTTGTGATTGGAATGAAAACCGACCTTTTCCAGTCTTGTGGCTACTGCTGAGTTTTCCAAATTTTCTGGCATATTGAGTGCAGTACTTTAACAGCACCATCTTTTAGGATTTGAAATAGCTCAACTGGAAATCCATCACCTCCACTAGCTTTGTTCATAGTGAGGCTTCCCAAGGCCCACTTAACTGCACATTCCAGGATGTTTGGCTCTAGGTGAGTGATCACACCATTGTGATTATCTGGGTCATGAAGATCTTTTTTGTATAGTTCTTCTGTGTATTCTTGCCACCTTTTCTTAATATCNGTAGTGATGCTTTCTAAGGCCCACTTGACTTCACATTCCAAGATGTCTGGCTCTAGGTGAGTGATCACACCATTGTGATTATCTGGGTCATGAAGATCTTTTTTGTATAGTTCTTCTGTGTATTCTTGCCACCTTTTCTTAATATCTTTTGCTTCTGTTAGGTCCATACCATTTCTGTCCTTTACTGTGCCCATCTTTGCATGAAATGTTCCTTTGGTATCTAATTTATTGAAGAGATCTCTAGTCTTTCCCATTCTATTGTTTTCCTCTATTTCTTTGCACTGATCCCTGAGGAAGGCTTTCATATCTCTCCTTGCTATTCTTTGGAACTTTGCATTCAGATGGGTATATCTTTCCTTTTCTCCTCTTCCTTTCACTTCTATTCTTTTCTCAGCTATTTCCTAGGCTTCGTGAAACAGCCGTTTTGCCTTTTTCATTTCTTTTTCTTGGGGATGGTCTTGATTCCTGCCTCCTGTTCAATGTCACAAACCTCTGTCCATTGTTCTTCAGGCACTCTATCAGGTCTAATCCCTTGAATCTATTTGTCACTTCCACTGTATTATCATAAGAGATTTGATTTAGGTCATACGTGAACGGTCTAGTGGTTTTCCCTACTTTCTACAATTTAAGCCTGAACTTGGCAGTAAGGAGTTCATGTTGTGAGCCACAGTCAGCTCTCCATCTTGTTTTTGCTGACTGTATAAAGCTTTTCCATCTTTTCCATCTTTGGCTGCAATCTGATTTCAGTATTGACCATCTGGTGATGTCCATGTGTAGAGTCTTCTCTTGTGTTGTTGGAAGAGGGTGTTTGCTGTGACCAGTGCGTTCTCTTTGTAAAACTCCATTGGCCTTTATCCTCCTTCATTTTGTACTCCAAGGCCAAAATTGCCTGTTACTCCAGGTATCTCTTGACTTTCTACTTATGCATTCCAGTCTCCTATGATGAAAAGAACCTCTTTTCTGGGTGTTAGTTGTAGAAGGTCTTCATAGAAACTTTTAACTTCAGCTTCTACAGCATTATTGGTTGGGGCATAGACTTGGATTATTGTGCTACTGAATGGTTTGCCTTGGAAATGAACTGAGATCAGTCATTTTTGAGATAGCACCAAGTACTGTATTTCACACTCTTTTGTTGACCATGATGGCTACTCCATTTCTTCTACCAACCTGGGGAGTTCATCTTTCAGTGTCATATCATTTTGCCTTTTCAGTTCATGGGGTTCTCAAGGCAAGAATACTGAAGTGGTTTGCCACTCCCTTCTTCAGTGGACCACGTTTTGTCGGAACTCTCCACTGTGACCCGGCCGTCTTGGATGGTCCTACATGGACGGCGTGGCTCATAGTTTCATTGAATTAGACAAGGCTGTGGCGCATGTGATCAGTTTGATTAGTTTTTTGGTGATTGTGGTTTTCATTCTGTCTGCCCTCTGACAGAGGATAAGAGGCTTAGGGATAAGATAACGGAGGTTCCTGTTAGGAGAGACTGACTCAGAGGAAACCAGGTGTTGTTCTGATGGGCAGGGCCTGCTCAGTAAATCTCAAATCCAATTTTCTGCTGATGGGCAGGACTGTGTTCCCTCTCTGTTGTTTGACTTGAGACCAAACTATGATGGAACTAAGGTGAACCCTTAAGATGGCAGAGCAGAAGGAGTTGTGCGTATCTTCTCCTGCAAGAATTCCACAATTACAACTCAGTGCTGAACAGCAGTTTTAACTGTGGAAGCAACAGTTAGAACTGGACATGGAACAACAGACTGGTTCCAAATAGGGAAAGGAGTACGTCAACGGTGTATATTGTCATCCTGCTTATTTAACTTACATGCAGAGTACATCATGAGAAATGCTGGGCTGGATGAAGCACAAGCTGGAATCAAGATTGCCGGAAGAAAAATCAATAACCTCAGATATCCAGATGATACCACCCTTATAGAAGAAACTGAAGAAGAACTAAAGAGCCTCTTGATGAAAGTGAAAGAGGAGAGTGAAAATTTTGGCTTAAAGCTCAACATTCAGAAAACTAAGAATGGCATCTTGTCCCATCATTTCATGGGAAGTAGATGGGAAACAACGGAAACAGTGGCAGGCTTTATTTTGAGGGCTCCAAAATCACTGAGGATGGAGACTGCAGCCATGAAATTAAATGACGCTTGCTCCTTGGAAAAAAAGCTATGATCAAGCTACACATCATATTAAAAAGCAGAGACATTATTTTGCTGACAAAAGCCCATCTAGTCAAAGATATGGTTTTCCCAGTGGTCATGTATGGATGTGAGAGTTGGACTATCAAGAAAGCTGAGAGCCAAAGAATTGATGCTTTTGAATTGTGGTGTTGGAGAAGACTCTTGAGAGTCCCTTGGACTGCAAGGAGATCCAACCCGTCCATCCTAAGGAAAACCAGTCCTGAATATTCATTGGAAGGACTGAGGCTGAAGCTGAAACTCCAATACTTTGGCCACCTGATGCGAAGAACTGTCTCATTGGAAAACGCCCTAATGCTGGGAAAGATTGAGGGCAGGAGGAGAAGGAGATGACAGAGGATGAGATGGTTCGATGGCATCACAGATTCAACGGACATGAGTTTGAGTAAACTCTGGGTATTGGTGATGTACAGGGAGGCCTGGCCTGCTGCAGTCCATGGGATTGCACAGAGTCAGATGTGACTGAGCGACTGAACTGAAGTGCTGAACAACCATCAACAGGAGAATGTTGGATCCCAGCAAAAAAAGATACCCCACATCCATGGGCAAAGCAGAAGCCCCAGCAAGACGACAGGAGGGTGAAATCTCATTTAGAATCAAAGCCCGTATCTGCCAGAGATGCTCGGAGCGCTCAAACAGAACCTTATGTGCACCAGGACCCAGGGACCCCAGAGACTGAGCCAGAGCTGTGTCTGAGTGTTTCCTGCAGAAGTACGGGTCAGCAGTGGCCTGACACAGGGGCAGGGGCTCTGGGTACAGGAAACCTGGGTCAGAAAGCCTGTGGCATAAGCCTCTTGGAGGGGGTCACCATTAACCCACCACAGAGCCACCGAGCAGATGACCCACAAACCGCAGAACAATTATACCAAAGAAATTCTCGTACTGTTAAGAAAGTTCTAGGACCCACAACAGATTTCCCAACCTGGGAATCTGGCAAAAGACTCAGAACACCCAGGGAATTTGACTTTGGAGGCCAGTGGGATTTATTACAGAACTGACACGGGACTCGGGCAACAGGCTCCTGGAGGGCACGAACAAACCCTTGTGCACACCAGGACCCGGGAGGGAGCGGCCGTGACCCCGCAGGAGACGGACCCAGACTTGCCTGCGCGTATCCAGCAGGCTCCAGCGGAGCTGTGGGTGGGCGCTGGCCTGCTGCAGGGTTGGGGCCCTGAGTGCAGCCGTGCGTGCGCTGACCTTCTGAAGGAGGTCACCGTTCGTTTTCAGAGTAAGCAATAAATTGGGGTGGCTCATTAGACGGCTGGGACAGTCAGAGTCCCTGCTGCAGCCTCAGTCAGGGTGTGTGAAAGTCTGCCTCTCACGTCCTGGCTTCTCCCACCCCCAGGGCATCACTCCAGGGCAGTAGCCAGATACTGTCACGTGGCGCTCAGGACCCTCGGAGAATGAAAGCAGAAGCTGCGAGCCCTCCTTAGAGCCAGGAAGTCACGCGGCCTCTCTCTTTCTGACAGTTCAAGCAAGTCAAGGGGCGGGCCCCTTCTACAAGAGGTGATGGAATCCACCTGCTGCCGGGAACAACAGTGAGAGTGGGAAGGGGTGAGAGGAGTTGTTGGGAGACGCTGTTCAGACTAAAGTTAAGCTGCACGAGAGGCTGCTGTGGAGGGTTCTCGGAGGCCGGGCTCAGGGGGATGAGCACTGCATGGATCATGCTTTTTATTTTCTGTATCTTTGATGCTTTGACATCTTGAGGGCCTTGCTGGCTGGGGAGAGACTGCCCCTCCCAGGCTGGCTAATTCCTAGAGACAGCAAACAACTCACCTGCCAACACAGCTTTCACATGCACACCAACCGGTCCAGAGCCCACACCCCAACCACCTCCTTTCATTGCACACAAGGCCAGTCACCCAGGGCCAGGTACTGTACCACGGTAGATCACTGAAATTATTTGCGACCCAATCCTCAGCTTGCGGAAACTTGTCCACCTCCCTCCTGCCCACTGAAAACACAGGCAAGGCCCTGGCCAAGCTCTCGTCCCTCCTCCTGCTCACAGCTGACACTGGCGCTTCCCCAGCTGGCCCTGCACTGAGTTGCATGGCCCTCTTGGGAAGTGTAAGCTTTGAACTCTTCTTTCAAGGCAGTTGGCTCGGTGTCTGTCACCTTCCCATAGCTGATTACAACATATCCTAGGTTCATGTTCAGATACAGGCCAGGAAATGAAAATTGGAGGGAGGCCTATGCGGATTCTGAAGTCAGAATTCCAGCACCAGTGGTACCGGAGAGAGAGCGACAGGGAGTGAGGTGCTGAAATCACCAAAGAAAAAGCACCAAAGAATAAGGGGAGGTGGGCCTCAATTCTGACAGTGCTAGGGGTGGGGGATGAAAGACCGCTGAGAAAATGAGAGTTAGAGCTGGAAGTTCGGAGGGTGAAGGGGCGAACGATCCGGAGGCAGTCATGAAAAGACAGGAGTTCACCCCACTTGCAGGCCCAGAGGTAGAGGCGTTGTGTGGAAGTAAACATTTATGCTTTAGAGCTGCCAGGAGAAGCCTGGGTTCTGTGAGACCAAGAGGAAAGGAATGTTTAGAGAAATGGGATGTCAGGGTGCTGATGGTGGACAGGACGCAGCAGCAGAGCTTCTGGAGGGGGACAGGTCAGGGAGGGTCGCAGTAAGGAGTGTGCAGAGCCCTGCTGGGGGCCAACTACGGGAAATGAAGGAGACCTGGGGTAAAGGCCCCGTCTCTGCCTCCGTGTCTGCAGCAGCCAGCACACTCTCCCTGTTTCCCCAAACACTTCCTTTCTGATTTCTGCCATGGATATTTAGCATGTTAGGGCTTCCCACAATTCCTTACCATCCCAAACTCCTTGTTCAGGGATTCCCCCATTTGTACGCCCCTGACAGCAAAGTCAGAGGCTCCCTCTTGCCTCCTCAGAGTCCCAGGAGGGCCGGGTGGGCCTGGAGCCTGAGAGAGCCCTGGAGAGCCCTGGTCTCAGGGTCTGCCTGGCCTCCGGGGACCCCTGAGCCTATAAGACTAAGGCCCCTGTTTGTCGCTGGAGGCCTAGATTAGGTTTCTGCGGTTCTCAACCCCGATTCTGATGCCTTCAGCGTCCTGAACAGAGTCACTAGGTGCAAACATGTCTCTGACAGATCTTTCGTCCCTCGTGGCCCGACTCATGCCTAGAAGTGCCAGTTCACTCAGGTGCCTGACGGGCGCCTCTGCCTCTGCCGGTCATGATTTTCTTCCAAAATAGCTTGTACCGAGGCCGGTGTCTCCATCAAAAAAATGCCACCCGTTCGCCTAGCTGTTCTGGACAAACACCTGGCATCATCCTGACGCCCTCCTTACAGCAACCCGGTATTTACGCAGCCAGGAGGCGCCCAGCACCGCCTTCTCTGTCTCCCACCCCCTCACCACGCCCCGCTCCTCGCGGCCGACCCAGCGCCCACCGCCCAGGACACGAGCCCAGCCTGGAGA
>SJYV01012458.1:4310-35465 GCA_006410875.1 Neotragus pygmaeus | reverse complement strand
AAGAATAGGTGAAAAACGATTTGAGGCCAAATTGGGGGAAAACATGCTGAATCATTGATAAATTTATGCACAGCAGTTGCAAACAATAATGCTTGAACGATCAGTCATAAAGCCAACTTAACTTGCCTAGTGAATCATAAAAACAAGGAACCATTCAAGGGCAGAATGCATGCTGACGCTGAATGATCCGAGAAAACTTTACCAAAAGATGGAATCTATGTGTGACTAGGAAGATCAGCTGGGAGGTACTGTGATGTTATAAAGAAACTGTAATCTAATCCAGGTGAGATGAGTCTTTCCCTGGATGATCCAATGCCAAAACATCCACACTAGAAAGCCTAGAGAACCCTAGTGGGATTACATCATCTTTTCATTCTTTATGTTTAAGAAATAACCTCTTTGGTTTACAGGTCCCATCCGACAAGATCCAAGCTGCAAGAGAATGGACAGTGAGGTACAGAGAGATGGAAGGATCTTGGATTTGATTGACGATGCTTGGCGAGAAGACAAGCTGCCTTATGAAGATGTTGCAATACCGCTGGTAGGCTGTAATGTGTGCTGAGGGTGATGGGTTAAAGGTGTGACCTGGTAGACCCTAGGAGCTGTAGGTTGTCAACCGACAAATAAACTAAAGTCAAAGAAATCAAAACTATGGAGTCCTCTGACTCTAGAGACCTCTGGAGAGTATTTAGCTCAACTTTGTATTCGAAGAGAAATGTGGTTCAGATTGCTGAGGTGACCAGCTCAATTAGAGGTCATATGAGAACTAGAACTCAGGTCCTCTGAGCCATGTTCTGTCCACCACACCAAATGCAGTTAAGAATTTAATGCACACCATGAGGAGGAACGAGAAGCAGTGGTATATGCACTTAATTTCTCTACCTGTGGCCTCTCATTTTTAGAAACTCACCGTTTTGGAACACATATCTATTCTAGGTTCCCTGGAAAATATTCAGAAGAGACCTGGCTTTTCTTCTTTTACATTTAGATCCTCAAGGCTCTTTTCTTTCCTAATCTCTGGAAAATTCTTCTGCAGGGAGTTTGTTAAGCCTCACGTCATAAGATCTAAACGTTTTACTCGAATAAATGGTTACTAAAAATTCTGTCATAGAATTTTTGTCATAGAAGCCTAACAAGAATAACAAGGACTGTTTTTCTTTAGAGCCTGCCAAGAGTTGTCGATTAAATAGAATTTGCGAGCAGGTCGTCTGCTGCGGCCATAAATGTTTTCATTTAAGAATAAGAGGTAATGTGTTCAAGGAATAATACAGGTAACAGATAATAAATGACAGCTTAGTTCAAGTTTAGAAGAATAATCAAAAGAGCATAATAAGAATTATAGCTCCACTTTCATTGAATACCTGTTTTGTGCCATGGACTGAGGTTGAAACCTGACTTATTTTATCCATATCCTTAAAAGAACCTTCAGGGGTGATGATGATGTCCCCACTGTACAGGAAGAAAATAGGATCAAAGAGGGGATCTTGGCCAAAGGTTGGTAGCTAATATGCTGGACTTCACACTGAGTTCTGTGAGGCTCCAGATCCTGTCCTGTGGACTTTTTCACAAGCAGTTCTCTGAAGCCTATTGTGTGCCTTAAGACTAGGTAAACATAAGGTCGTTTCCTGCCCCTCTGAGTCTAGAAAGGCAACATGTATCAAAAAATAATTGTAATAGTAAGTGTTCTGAGTGGAGGTGTCATGAACAGCTATGTAGTCTAAAAAGTGACTGCTTGCCTGGTGGGCTTCAAGAGGAAAATCACATCTAAGCTGGTCGTAGGGGAAGAACAGAGGGTTAGTAAGGGTGGACAAGCAGTGGGAACAGATGTGCAAAAGTTTTGAATGGCTTTGGGAGATGGTAAGGTATTCAGTGTGGATGGAGAATATAACTGTTGTAAGTAAGAAGAAAAGTTGGTCTTGGACCTTATTTTGAGAGGAGTATCTGATACCAAGCTTACCCCTCATCCTGAGGAGTGAGGATCCTCAAAGTGGAGATCTGCTATATTCAAAAATACTAGAAGTTCAGTTCAGCAGCATTGTTAGAGAATGTCTGCCAAGGAGAAAGGAGCTGGTGACAGAGCAGGGAGGCCAGTTAGAAAGCTAATGCAGTGTCTGGACAAAGGAGGAGGGCCTAAACAAAGGCAAGAAAGTGCAGAGAAATTGCTGAATTCTGGACTTGCTAACAGCAGGATTTGGAGACCATTTATGTGGATGGGGTTGAGGGAGAGGGAAATTTCTATGCTGACTTCCAAGCGTAGCCTGGCTCTGTTGCTAATCCATGTCTTTTCCCCCAAGGCAATGTTTGTGTCATTCGCTTTTGCTGCTGCCTAACAAATATCCCCAAAATATGGTGGCTTAAAACAAGAGCTATTTATGTCATGATTTTGTCACTCAGCTGAGTCTTCTTGTCTTTGCAAGCATGGTTGATCCCTGCTGGACTTGGTGGTGTTTTACACTGGGCCAGCAGACTGGCTGGTAGCTAAGTAATTCTGGAGGCTTTGATATGTCTCAAAGTTAGCAGGCTGTCAGCTGGAATGATGAGCTAACTAGGCCACAGTCTTATTATCCAGCAGAATTAGCCCAGACTTCACATAGTCATTTTGAGATTCTAAGAACAGGATGAGAGGAAACTACAGGGCTTCCTGGAGCCTAGATCCAGAAGTCACATGACCAACCCCAGCTGAGGGTTGGGGAAATAAACTCTGACTTTTCATAGGAGTAGCTGCAAAGAATTGTGGCCATTTTTTGATACTTTGTGTTTGTTTTCCAGGCACATAGGCAATTCTGTATGTTGGTGTTTGTTGCAAGAGACAGTAGTGATCAAATTAAAGACATGCTTATTTTAGAATGAGATGAAATTAAATAACTGATTAACCAAGGACTTGTTTATGCTTTGTCAGCTATAAGTAGTTCAGTTCAGTTCAGTCGCTGAGTTGTGTCCGACTCTTTGCGACCCCATGAATTGCAGCACACCAGGCCTCCCTGTTCATCACCATCTCCCGGAGTTCACTCAGACTCAGGTCCATCAAGTCCGTGATGCCATCCAGCCATCTCATCCTCGGTCATCCCCTTCTCCTCCTGCCCCCAATCCCTCCCAACATCAGAGTCTTTTCCAATGAGTCAACTCTTCACATGAGGTGGCCAAAGTACTGGAGTTTCAGCTTTAGCATCATTCCTTCCAAAGAAATCCCAGGGTTGATCTCCTTCAGAATGGACTGGTTGGATCTCCTTGCAGTCCAAGGGACTCTCAAGAGTCTTNACAGAGTATTGTTAAAGAGAGAATTATTTTTTAGTGATGGGCTTTTATTTACAAGAAATACATAGACTATATTCTTCTATATAGGAATTGAAGGAAGGTTCTAACTTCAAAGTCCAACAAATCCCAATATTGTAGAAAAGAAATTTAAACTATTAATAGACTAATTATTAAAAAAAAAGGAAGGATTTCATCTGTGGACTGATTCCCTGATGCACTGTTTTAGGGGAGTGAGTAAAAATAAAATCAAAATAAAAAGCAAGATTATTTTACGAGTTTGAAGCTTTCCTTAATAGTACTCTTATCTGCTGCAGTGGGAAGATGATGAATCACGGTGCCTAGTGCTGCTGATGGCTGAATCTTCTGGGGATTACAATGTACACTGTATTAGAGTAGTCACTTTTATAAGCAATATCCACAGCTATACATGGAAGAAAGCAACCCTGTCTTCTCTTTCTATATAACTTAGAAATAATGAAACAACTCCTTAAAAAGCTCAAACTAGCAAATCACACAAGGTGAAATTTATACTCTGAAATATCCTATCAGTTCAGTTCAGTTCAGTCGCTCAGTCGTGTCCAACTCTTTGCGACTCCATGAATTGCAGCACGCCAGGCCTCCCTGTTCATTACCATCTCTCAGAGTTCACTCAGTCTTACGTCCATAGAGTCCGTGATGCCATCAAGCCATCTCATCCTCGGTCGTCCCCTTCTCCTCCTACCCCCAATCCCTCCCAACATCAGAGTCTTTTCCAATGAGTCAACTCTTCACATGAGGTGCCCAAAGTACTGGAGTTTCAGCTTTAGCATCATTCCTTCCAAAGAAATCCCAGGGNTGAGGTTATTGATATTTCTCCTGGCAATCTTTTTTTTTCCTTTTTTTTTGGTTTTATTTATTTATTTATTTATTTTTCTCCTGGCAATCTTGATTCCAGCTTGTGTTACTTCCAGTCCAGCGTTTCTCATTATGTACTCCGCATAGAAGTTAAATAAGCAGGGTGACAATATACAGCTTTGATGTACTTCTTTTCCTATTTGGAACCAGTCTGTTGTTCCATGTCCAGTTTTAATTGTTGCTTCCTGACCTGCATACAGATTTCTCTAAAAATGTAAATGAATCTGTAGTTTAAAAAAATTCCAATAAAGAAATACGCAAACCCAAATATCTCACTGCTGAATTTTGTTCTGTTCTGTTCTATTCAGTTGTTAAACCATGTCTGGCTCTTTATGATCCCATGGACAGTAGACTGTAGCCTGCCAGTCTCCTCTGTCCATGGGAATTCCAGGCAAGAATACGGAAGTGGGTTGCCATTTCTTTCTCCAAACAAAATTCTAATAAACACTTAAAAAACAAATAAAATTGATTTTGTATAATATCTTCCATAAAATAAAATAAGAAGAAAAATTTCTTACCTAGTTTGATAAGGGCAGTATTATCCTGAGTCAAAAATCAGATGAAGAAAGTACAAATAAAATGACATATCTCTAACTCTCACAAAAATACACACAAAAATTTTCTGCAGTGTTATTACCAAATAAATTACAACAATTAAAAATTCAATGCATCATGGTTTATTGGATTTTATCCCAGAAAATATAACATTCAATATTCAAAGTTAATCAGTTTAATCTATTATAATCCACATGATCATAACAACTGATTTAGAAATGCATTTCACAAAATTCAATACCACAATGATTCATGATAAACTCCTTAGCAAACAAGAAATACAAGGGAACTTCTTTAATATGATAAGAAAAATCAAGAAAAAGAAACCCTACAACAAATGTCATATGTAACAGTGAAAGACTGAATGCTTTCTCCCTAAGATGGGGGTAGGGCAAAGATATCCACTCTCAGCAGTGTTATCCAATATCTAACTGGAAGATCTAGTCAACTCAAAAAACAAAACAAACAAACAAAAAACCGATATAAAATACATAAAATCGGAAACGAAGAAACAAAACTCTCTGATTCATGTGGATGTGACTATCTAAATAGAAAGTCTCAATAAATCTACAGAAAAGAATTATAGAAGAGTGTTTGAATACAAAATTTATGATAGCTCTAAAATTATGGAACACAGAGCTACAAATCTTTAACAAAACATTTACAATATCTATATGTTGAAAAGTATACGTATAAAATATCTCAAAGAAAATCTAAATAAATGGAGGGACATTCTGTGTTCACAAAATTAAAACCTAAAATAAAATGATCAATTATATGAATAGTCACGTAAAAGTTTAACACAGTTCTTTTAAAATCCCAGCAAGATTTTCTATAGATATAGATAAGATTATTCTAAAATTTGGGACTTCCTAGTTGGTGCTAGTGGAGAAGGCGATGGCACCCCACTCCGGTACTGGAAAATCCCATGGACGGAGGAGTCTGGTAGGCTGTAGTCCATGGGGTCGCGAAGAGTCAGACACGACTGGGTGAGTTCACTTTCACTTTCATGCATTGGAGAAGGAAATGGCAACCCACTCCAGTGTTCTTGTCTGGAGAATCCCAGGGACGGGGGAGCCTTGTTGGGCTGACCTCTATGGGGTTACACAAAGTCGGACACGACTGAAGCGACTTAGCAGCAGCAGCAGCAGCAGCAGCAGTTGGTGCTAGCGGTAAAGAACCCGCTTCCTATTGCAGGAGACTTAAGAGACAGGTTCGATATCTCTGGTCAAGAAGATCCCCTGGAGGAGGACATGGCAACCCATTCCAGTATTCTTGCCTGGACAATGACATGGACACAGGAGCCTGGCAGGCCAAGGTCCATAGAATCACAAAGAGTCAGACACAAATGTAGTGACTTAGCACACACCAATGGATTCTAAAATTTATAAGGTAAAGTAAAGGAATTAGATGGAGAAGGCAATGGCACCCCACTCCAGTACTCTTGCCTGGAAAATCCCATGGATGGAGGAGCCTGGTAGGCTGTAGTCCATGGGATCGCTAAGAGTCGGACATGACTAAGCGACTTCCCTTTCACTTTTCACTTTTATGCCTTGGCGAAGGAAATGGCAACCCACTCCAGTTTTCTTGCCGGGAGAATCCCAGGGACGGGGGAGCCTGGTGGGCTTCCGTTTACGGGGTCGCACAGAGTCGGACACAACTGAAGCGACTTAGCAGCAGCAGCAGCAAAGGAATTAGAATAGTTAGAAGAATTTACAAACTTACTAGAAGAATTAATCACTCTACCTTATTTCAAGGTTTATTACTATACGGCTACAGTAAACAACACTCTATTGGCAAAGAGATAAATGCTGGACAGAATAGAGAACCTATAAATCAACCCAAACAAAATGGACAAATGACATTTAACAAAATGTAAAATCAATTCAGTGGAGGAGAGATAGTCTTCTCAAACCTTCAGAAAAGTAAAAGTCGCTCAGCGGTGTCTGACTCTTTTTGACCCCATGGACCATATGTCCATGGACTTCTCCAGAACAGAGTACTGGAGTGGGTAGCTGCTCCCTTCTCCAGGAGATCTTCCCAACCCAGGGACTGAACCCAGGTCTCGCACATTGCAAGTGGGTTCTTTGCCATCTGAGCCACCACTGAAGCCCTTTCAAACCTTAGGTGTAGAAAAATTCAAAATCTGTAGGCAAAAAATTTAACCTAGAACAAAACCTCATAAAAAAAAATCTCAAAATACATCAGATTTAAATGCATATATGGATTTTCAGAATATAACATAACATCTTTGAGGCCTGGGGCTTGCTAAAGAGACTTTAGACACCAAAAGAATGATCCATCAAAGAAAAAAAAAAAAAACTAATGAATTAGACCTTATTAAAATTAAAGATTTACTCTTTGAAAGACCCTTTTCAAAAGTTATAATTTTAAGGAACTCTCTATTCTACCTAGGTTTTTACTTTTTTTCTTATAGAAAGCTGCAAAACTTTGTATTTTTCTTTGTCGCCTAAGCCACATTCCATATATTTAACATTTTCAATATTGTACAATTCTAAGTATTCTCTAATTTTCATCATAGTTTTTCACATGACCACAAATTATTCAAAAATATGTTCTTAAAAAGGTTATGGGTGTTGATTCTGTTATTTATCCCTATCTTAGTTCCTTCAAGATTAGAGAACTTGTTCTATGTAATGATTACTCTCCTAGACCTTTATGTTGTTGTAAAGATTTCTTCTGTGCCCTAGTCTGTGTTCAATTTTCATAAGCAGATAATGTATGCTTAAAAAAAAATCATTTTTCTTCATAGACCGCTGTAGATACTATATATGTCCATAAGAACATGTATTTCTTCACTGAATTTTTCAACTAATATTTATTTTAACTAATATTACTTTCTATTCAATCTGTCAATTACTGAAATAAGTGTATTAAGATCTATAAAGATGGACATTGATTTCTTCTGATAATTATGACAAATAATGTTTGTATATATTTGGAACTATGTTAAATAAAACAAAAAATCAGAGGAGTTATATTTTTCTGGTATGTTGTTTGTATTTTATCTTTAAAGATCCATTTTAGATCTATAGTTTTCTAAGTATGTTTATTTATGTTATTTATTTTGTAAATTATGAGTAATTACAATGATCATTTATATTATAGGAAGTATACCATTTTGATTTAAATTAAGCAAGATTATTAATTTTTTTAAATTGTATCTTCTAAACACAAAGTTCAGTCCATTTATACTTGTGATGCTTGAAGACTTATTCTTTGGTTCCACCATATAATTTTTTTTTCTAGTTACTGTCTATTTACTATTTGCTTTCTTTTTCTACTATTTTTCTGACTTTTAATTTGATGAATTGATCAGATTTTCTCCATTTCATGTTTTATTGCACTACTACAGAAATTAATCATTTTATTTCTCTCCTTTTGATATTTATCATCAAACTTTTAATCTGTATATGTGACACAATCTAATGATACTAATTATTCCTTCCATTCTCACAAAAAAACACAATTTTTAAGCCCTCAAGTCCAAAAGATGTTTATATTTTACATTATATTAAGTATTCATTAGCCAATAAAAGTTATCATTCTTACAATAAAAATTATTTTGTATTATCAGAGATTATTCAGATTTGCCTACCTATTTACCAATATTTAATGCTCAACTTCACTTTATTTATCTCATTCCTTTCTTCTCTTAATTTCTTATTTCTGATGTATGTCAGTCAGCCTTCCCTTTTGGGAAATTTGGGAGAACACTATTCTCCCTCTATCTCACTTTCTAAAAATATCTCTTTTCTTCTCTGCACATAATAAACTAGTTATATATAGAATTGAAGCTAGACAAATATTTTCTCTCCACATTTTAAAGATATTTTTCTCTATCAGTTTATTGTTTTGTGTTGTTCTGGAAAAGTTATGTATAACTGTAAGTATAATTCTTTTATATGTAATCCCATTTATAATCTTTGGTTATATTTAAAATTTCTCCCCTACTTTTGGTAAACTTTCCTACAACGTTTTTAATTATCTTGTTTAGGATTTATTGCATATCTTACTCCTGAGAATTTATAGGCTAATATTGCTGGAGAAATTGCTTTTGGAACACTCTATATAGGGTTATTCTGGAGAAGGCAATGGCACCCCACTCCAGTACTTTTGCCTGGAAAATCCCATGGATGGAGGAGCCTGGTAGGCTGCAGTCTATGGGGTCGCTAAGAGTCGGACATGACTAAACGACTTCACTTTGACTTTTCACTTTCATGCAATGGAGAAGGAAATGGCAACCCACTCCAGTGTTCTTGCCTGGAGAATCCCAGGGACGAGGGAGCCTGGTGGGCTGCCTTCTATGGGGTCGCATAGAGTCGGGCACTACTGAAGCGACTTAGCAGCAGCATATAAGGCTATTCATTGTATCCAGCCTTTTCATTACCTGTCCTTCATGCTTTACATTTCACCTCTTTTGCTCTCTATGCTGTAAACAAGTTTTTTTTTAAATTATCTTTCATTTTACTAATTTTTTATTTAAGTATGTGTAATGTGATGGCTAAATTTTCCACTGTTTTTATTTATTTTCTTATTTCTTAAAGTTATAGCTAGTTCTTATTGAATCAAATTATACTTTATGTTATATTGTCATTTCTTATTCTGTATTTTTCAACTTAATCATTTTAAACATACTAATTACATTATATAAAGTCTAATCCTGCTTTTTCTTTTTTCTTTTTTTAATTAATATATTTATTTTAATTGGAGGCAATATTGTAGTGGCTTTTGCCATACAGACTCTTAATCATATTGTATTTTCTATCCTTGTGCCTTGTAACTATAATTGTGAAATAGACTTTTCTTTTAAATTATTTGCCATCTTGCACGAAATATATTTGATTCTCAAATATTAGTAGTGAAGCAACACTTTTTTGTTTTCAAATCCATCATAGATTGTACTTTTTTAAATACAATTAAAATGGATTGTTTGAAAAGATGAAATAAATGAAGATATAAAGGTAAGTTCTAGGTTTTTAAAAAATATTAGACCACATTTTTATTACTTACTTCATCAAATTGCTATAACTATTTCTAACACTTTCAGTTTCTATACTTTGTCATCACTGATGAGTTGAAAATAGTTCACCAATCAGCACCAGTTCACAGATCACCCTCCAAATAACATTGCTTTAAAATGCTTTCGTATTTATTCTGTCTTACACAGCAGATTTGTCTCTGGTGTGAGATAAAATTTTACCTCTAGTTATTGACTAGAAGATTGTCAAATTATGTGGAAAAAGCAAATTTGAAATTCAAAGTATATTCAAATATATATATATATATAACATATGGACATGTACACGGACTTCTATGGGCGTGTATGTAGACACACGCACGTGGGCACATGCGCATACGTGCGTGCGCACCTATGCACCTCAATCTGTGTCTAGGCACTCTAGACGCACACGTGCACCTGTATGGTACGTCCGTGCATGCATGTCTACTCACATATGCATGTGTGTCTGTGGACACATGTACACNGACTGAACAACAACAAATAAGAGGAAGAGTGCTATAAGCTGAGCACCAGATACAGGATGTATTTAGCAGAGTCAAAGGATAATCGGTGAGAAATGTAGCTCCTGTAGAGTTAGAAGGGCAAAAACGAAAACTTAGTTACAGACATGTAGAGTTAGAAGCAGTTAAATAAAAAACTAGGAATGTTCAGGCTTGCTCACTGGTCTCTTTATCTTCTTAGTTCTCAGGAAAAGGAAAGAAAATTCATTCCTCTTTTTTTCTAATGGGAGAGCCAGCAACAGAGCCCGGCCTGAGCCTTGTGGGCTGGGGCTGTGACCACAGTATCACAGACTTGAGTGCTTGAGTTTATGCCTCCACCTGAACTCTAACTGAAATTCTTCCTGCTGTCCCAGAGTTTGTTGTGATTCCAGGTGGCACTGGGCCAGCTGGGAGGTTGGAATGAGGGAGAAGACTAGACTCTGTTTGCTGGATTTTGAGCCAGGGGAGCCTACAGGCCTCANTCCACCTGAACTCTAACTGAAATTCTTCCTGCTGTCCCAGAGTTTGTTGTGATTCCAGGTGGCACTGGGCCAGCTGGGAGGTTGGAATGAGGGAGAAGACTAGACTCTGTTTGCTGGATTTTGAGCCAGGGGAGCCTACAGGCCTCAAGGAGAAGAGGGTGGGCTGGCAAGAGAGGAAAAGCTAGGGCTGTGGCAATCCTAATATCCAGGGACTCTGTAGTTAGCCCCCGGCTGAGAGTGCCTCTGGGAGGGACTCTGTGAAAATTAGCTTTCCTTTGCTAAGACAAGTGCCCCAGAAACTTATTTGGATTAAAGTCTGCAGCAGGAGCTGAGGGAAAGGGAAGGAGGTGGTAATGATCGAAAGCGTCTTAGTGGTCCTTTGGGACATTTTCACACACAGAGCTTTTTCTTTTATGTGTGAAAAAGCTTTTCTGACCAAGTCTTCTCAGTACACCTGGGAGGGAGGTGTAATGGTCCCCATCTTACAGATGATGGCGATGATGACAAGCTCTTACTGAAGACTTGCCATGGGCCAAGTCCTGAGGGAGTCATTGATGTTGGTTTTGGTCATTTCACTGCTCTCTAAGTCGTAAAGGGCCTTCAAGGTCAACACATCCAGTTCCTTATTCTCCTTTACAGCCATGAAAATTAAAGCTCAGAGAAGCAAAGTCATTGGCCTGTGTGAGTTACTTAGGCAATCAGAACCTAGAAGTCCTGCCTCCCAGCCATGGACTCATTCCATTGACCCATGCTCCTTCCTCTCCTTTGCTCTCTAGGAATTTAAGAAAGACCTGCCCATCTGTCCGACAATAATGGACATCATGCATGCCTGCCCTCAGCATCTTCATTCCTGGGGTTTGCATCCCCCAAGACTATAAATCTTGTGTGAGCCAATGAGAGTACATGTTGGTCAGACAAGCAATAGGATAGTAATAATAATGATAAGGACAACAACAAATGGTGATCATAATTATAATAATAATAATTCATGCTCAGTTGTGTCTGGCTCTTTGTGATCCCCTGGACTGTAGCCCTCTAGGCTCCTCTGTCCATGGAATTCCCCAGGCAAGAATAGTGGAGTGGGTTGCCATTTCCTCCTCCAGGGGATCTTCCCCACCCAGGGATCCAATCTGTGTCTCTTGCATCTCCTGTATTGGCAGGTGGACTCTTCACCCTCTGGGCCACCTGGGAACCCATAATAATACTAGCAGAACCTTACAGGTACTGTTTCTTATATGCTTTACTTATAGTAATCCCTTTAATATTCAAACATCTCAAGATGACATCAAATTGCAATTCAATGAGATCATTGTTTTGTCCACCAGCAGAAACACTCTCTACTAGGGTATGAAGATCTCCAAGTTAGCAGAGGTCAGAGTTCCTGGGAAAAGGAACAAATATTCTGTGAGTTATTGGGTATAAGACTAAGAGACTCCACTCCCATTTCACTGTTTGATTTCCAGGTCCATGAATTCTAGCTATGGGAGAACCAGTGTCATATAGTTACTGACTCAAGGTATAAACTTCCTCACTTTATTTCTTACTTTTATCTTTTTAATTTATATTATTTTTGGCTGCATCGGATCTTCGTTGTTGCACACGCTTTCTCTAGCTGCAGAAAGCAGGGGCTACTCTCTAGCTGCAGCGCATGGGCTCTTCACTGCAGGGGCTTCTTCTGTCCTGGAGCAGTCTCCAGGAGTTGCAGCACGGGGGCTCATTTGTTGTGACTCTCGGACCCTAGAGCTTGGCGGGTGTCAGTAGCTGGGGATGCAGGCTCGGAAGTTGCAGCTCATGGGGTCTAGAGCACGGCCTCTTCGGGAGTTGTGGCTCACGGGCTTAGTTGCCCCATCATGGCATGTGGAAAATTCCCAGACCAGGGATCAAGCCTATGCCCCCTGCATTGGCAGGCTGATTCTTACCGCTGCACCACCATGGAAGTCCCGTGCTCACTTTAAAGGAGCATGTAAGATAGGGGTCTATTCCTCCAAGGCATTGTTAGCCACGAACAACAATAACTGGATCTTAATAAGCCATTCCACCTTTTAGTTAGGGCAGTTTATTCTAAGTGTTAGATGTTACATAAGGCCACTGAGTCTATGAGACCAAAGCTGTAAAATGAGTTCTTTGACCAGATGCAATGCTGTGGGGGTTCCTTGATAGTGGATTGGGCACTCTGACTTCATAGATAATTATGCTAGCAAAAGTTTTATAATCAGGGAAAGAAAAGCATATCTAGAATCTACCTGTTCCTATGAAGACAGATCATTGCCCCCTCCATGATGAAAGAGATCCAATATAATCAGGTGGCAGCCTGCTCTCCTGGGGAATGGTGCCGCAGAGCTGACCTCTGCTATTTGCAGAAGAAGCACTCAGCAGTAGTGGTAGCCAAGTCAGCCACAGAAAAGGGAAGTCCATGCACTAAGCTCACATGGACAGCTTCCATCCTTGCCTTCATGGACATTTTGTTCACGTGCCTACTCAGTAAGTGTCTGGGGAGAAAGCCTGAGTGAAATCCAGAGAGCATGTCATTTTTTCCACCTGATTTATCTCCTCTGTAGCTGATACCCTTTCATGAACAGTCACATGGAACACACACAGCCAATGTCCACTTGGAAGTTCATCCACATATGTCTCCCCTCTTCCCAAACTTCCTAGCCACCAATGTCTGAATCTTGTTATGGGGAAGTTACTTAATAGCTTTCTCTTGTTTTCTTATTTTCCTATGCAAATTAGCCAGTTTAAACATTCTATCTTTAAAAGTTTCAATTTTGGTAATCTACATGTCCCTAAGAAATTATTCATTTTATCTAGTCTGCAATTTTATTTGCATAGGGATCAGCAAACAGAGAAAGCAGAGTTGTGGGACTTAAGTTTCTTGCACGGCAAAACACAGCACATAAGTGGTAGTTTACCAGTTTGCCCATTTACCAATCTACCAACCAATTTAACGATGTCAGAAACCTTGAGATCATTAGTGAAGAAATGGGTCAAAGGTGCAAAGAATTCGGAGAGGCTGACATTTCAGTTTAGCAGCAAAATATTTCCCCCAAAGAGATGACCTTAGTCCCACCAGACAGAATGGTGTTATGACCCACTTTGCTGTTTTCTTTGTTCAAGGAAACAGGAAAAAAAGTAAAAAATAAAAATAAAACAAAAGCTAACAACTCTCATAAAGTCCAAGTTAACAGAGAATTAATGAATAACATTTTTAACCTCAAATATCTATACACTATATACACCCAAGTATCTATACACTTCTAAGAATGGCTGGTTTGTGGACTGTAAATTCCATGAGGACAAGGGCTGTGACTTCCTGTCACCAGTGCCAGGGATCAGTGACAACAGTTGACAATCAACAGCCCCCATCAGTAGACTGCAAGCAGAGACAATGGTACAGGTAGTTTAAAATGTTGATAACTTCCTTGATTTCTCCCCTTTCCACCTACAAGCCAAGCCATCATGTGCTCTTACTTCTTTCCTCAAAACATCTTTCAGCATCTCCCCACTCACTGCCCCATCAAGTCTAGCACCTTCAGAGATTATGCCTAGCTCTCCTCTACTGAGAGTTCCTCTTCAATCCAACCCCCTCATTGGTACTCTACAAATACTGTGTTATCCTCTCTTGTCTACTTCATTCCTTATTCCTCATTCTTAAAAATAGAGGTTGCTTCTATTTAATATAAAATCTATCATCATGAATTACAAACTCTCTTATTATCTGTTCTAAGTGAAAGAAAAATAAAACCTCATTACACTTTAGCCACAAGACTCATCTCTCCACTACCCTGGTCCCTGAGACCAGGTAGACTTTGCCAACAGGTAGACTTTGCACCTTCTGGAAGGGACTCCAAAATGGGGACTCCTCCCCATTACCCAGGCAGCCCCCTTCTCCACAAAGATAAAGCAGGAAACTTTCAATAGTTGGAAGTCCTTCCACCAGCCACATAGCTCCCTATCCTTTCCCCAGATGGAGGGAACACCAGCAGCCCCCGGGACCCTTCACTTTCTGCCTGAAACCCTCTGGAACAGCTGTCTGGAACTTTGCCACACCACTGACGCAGCAGAACACTTCCATTCAAATCAATACCCAGCCCAGCCCTGCTATAACTCTCAGTGCTTTGGAACCATACTACCGCACAGATTTGCACCTAAGTGCTAGAGGCAAAATTTCAATCTCCAAAAGTTCACAGCTCTTTAGTCATTCACTATTCCTAGATGCCCACGTGTCATTAAAACCTTTACTCATCCCTTAACTGCCCAAATCCCTACTTCTGCCCTTCCCCAGTTCTCTATCTTCTCAACATCAACCCCACCATCAGCAATCACCTCTCTCAACATCCTCTACCTAGAATTCTCCCTGGGATACCACATGCCCTACAGCTCTCCAAGGGAGAAGTTCTTTTTCCTCACTCCTGACTTATGAGTTCCCAAACATTCCCTTGGTGCTTCCCTCATAGCTCAGAAGGTAAAGAATCTGCCTGCAATGCAAGAGACCCAGGTTTGTTTCCTGGGTCAGGAAAATCCCCTGGATAAGGAAATGGCAATCCACTCCAGTATTCTTGCCTGGAAAATCCCATGGACAGAGGAGCCTGGTGGGCTACAGTCCATGGGGTTGCAAGAGTCAGACACAACTCAGCGATTAACCACCACCTCATACCCAATGACCTTTTCTCCCACCCACTCCCCAGGCACCTCAAGTCACACTCACAGCAGAGCTGATCACCCATAAAACTGCTTCACTTCCCCAGTAAGAATCTAAGCATTCCCACTGCACTTTGAATTAGTAAACACTTCTTGTATGGATCTATAAGACTGTCCTTCGCCTCCCTCTCAGTGTTATCTCTGCCTCTCCTGCTCACTTGCCTGTGACCACGTGAGCCTTCTTCCAGAGCTGCAAACAATGCAAAGTCCTTTCCGGACTTGGGGCCTTTGTACCTGGAGTCCTCTTGCCAGAAATGCCCTTCTCCTGGCTCTCTTTGGGTGACACTCATCCTCAGGTATGCTACATCTGAATTCCTGACCAAGACCTTAGATGTCAGCTCTTGGTAAGTAGGTTTCCCTCCTCCATTTTCTCTATATCCATAGAACACTGTTTGTTTCCTAAGAGGTCTACAACTCATTTTTCAGTAGCTAAGCTTACTTTCTATTTTGACCTATTATTCCACTGACTGGAGAAATAAAAGAAACTAGCATGACATTTCAGAGCAATTATATTCAATTTTTTTAAAAGGGGTAACCAGGGTTAGCTGCTGAGGGAGAAAGAGACTTCTGAGGTTTTGCTTCCCCTCTCCCTGATGTTAAGCTCTGGAGAGAATACAAAGTGCTGAGATGTGCAGTGGTGATGGGAGTGGGGAGAGGTGTAGCTTGGTTCCTAGTGTCTGGCACTCACTGAGAGTCTCCCTGCTATGAGGCCATCAGTCTCCACAGGTCACTGTGGCACCTTCATTAGGTGTGATATTATAATTTCATGACTGTAAACCTCTCCATATATCTGTCTTGGTTTCCATGGGGCCTGGTACTGGTTGGATCCATCTTAATGAATGCTCAAGAAATATTGGAATTGACTCATCCCAAGATCTGGGTCACCAATGATGCATGAAAGAAAGTTGGATGCCTATGCTAAGTCTGAGGCTCAGAGCCCCAAGTGGGCTGCACCCAAGCAATAACATTTATTCTTCTATGCTTCTCTAATATATTTTAGGGTTCACCAAAGATTCACAAGTTTTTATTGTGAGAAGAATCACACAAGATTCACAAGTGAATTCACAGAAAATTCACAAGTCACTCCACCTACTGTGACAGAATTTTAGAGACACGGATGTCTTAAAGACCTTTCAACTTGAGGTATTCTGTAAAGTGAGATCCAGAGAAAGGAAGTTTATTGCCTTAAGTAACAAAAGAAGTTAGCAAGGTCGGGACTAGAACCCAGGTCAATTAATGGCAAGTTCTGTCTCCTTCCACAAGATGATGCATATATCATGTCAGCTCTATGAACTATATTGGATCCATGCACCAAGTCCAATCCATGGGTTACTTTGGTCTCATATACTACTGGCTTAATTTTCCTTTTTTTAAATATAAATTTTTATTTGAGTATAATCGATTTATAATGTGTTAGTCTCAGGTACATAGTAAAGTGAATCAGTTATACATATAAATGTATCTACTCTTTTTTTAGAAACGTTTCCCATAAAAGCCATTACAGAGTATTAATTCAGTTCAGTTCAGTCACTCAGTCATTTCCAACTCTTTGCAACCCAATGGACTGCAGCATGTCAGGCTTCCCTGTCCATCACCAGCTCCCAGAGCTTGCTCATACTCATGTCCTTTGAGTCGGTGATGCCATTCAACCATCTCACTGTCTGCCATCCCCTTCTCCTCCTGCCTTCAATCTTTCCCAGCATCAGAGTCTTTTCTAGTGAGTCAGTTATTCACATTGGGTGGCCAAAGTATTGGAGCTTCAGCTTCAGCATCAGTCTTTCCCATGAATATTCAGGACCGATTTCCTTTAGAATGGACTGGCATGATCTCCTTGCAGTCCAAGGGACTCTCAAGAGTTTTTTCCAACATCACAGTTCAAAAGCATCAATTCTTCAGTGCTCAGCTTTCTTTATGGTTCAACCCTCATATTCATACATGACTACTGGAAAAATCATAGGTTTGGCTAGATGGACCTTTGGTGACAAAGTAATGTCTCTGCCTTTTAATAATAATGTCAAAGTTGGTTGTAGCTTTTCTTCCAAGGAGCAAGCATCTTTTAATTTCATGGCTGCAAGTCACCATCTGCAGTGATTTTCAAGCCTAGGAAAATGAAGTCTGTCACTGTCACTGTTTTCATTGTTTCCCCATCTATTCGCCATGAAGTGATGGGACTGGATGCCACGATCTTAGTTTTTTGAAAGTTGAATTTTAAGCCAGCTTTTTCAGAGTATTGACTAGTGACTTGATTTTCAAAGTGTTGGCCACAGATATTTATTGCTTACATGTACCACTTGTAAATAAATACCACTTTATTGCTTACATTACCTTGACTGTTTACTGTGTCCATGTACCATGTCACTCACAGGTACTGTGTTTCATGTTGATTGCATGTATTCTAGTGGTTCCAGTGCCAGTAGAGTAGGTTATATTATTACCCCCCTTATTTGCTTGTTCTCACTGTAGAAGGAATATACATCCATCCCCACTTCCACGTGACCTGCATTAGTTTTCTGTGGGAGGAAAATACTTCCTACCCTTTTGCCATCAGGCTTAAGCATAGGAATTTTTTGGCCAGTAGGATGTGAGCAAGGAGATGTGTGCCACTTTTGAGCAGAAGCTTAGGAGGTACCATACTAATTGAAGTAAGTCAGACAAAGACAAATATTATATGATATCACTGACAGTGGAATCTAAAAAATTATACAAATAAGCATATTTACAAAACAGAAATAGACTCACAGGCACAGAAGATAACTTATCTCTACCAAAAGGTAAAGGTCAGGGGAAAAAGATAAATATAGAACTTGGAATCAACATATGCCCACTACTATATATAAAATAGATACCCAACAGGGGCCTACTTATAGGACAGGGAACTGTATTCAATATCTTACAGTAACATATAGAGGGAAAGAATCTGAAAAAGAATAGATTTATACATATATACATATAACTGAATCAGTATGTTGTATACCTGAAACTAACACCATGTTGTAAATCAACTATGTGCTGTGCTTAGTAACCCAGTCATGTCCGACTCTTTGTGACTCCATAGACTGTAGCCCACCAGGCTCCTCTGTCCATGGGGATTCTCCAGGAAAGAATACTGGAGTGGATTGCCATACGCTCCTCCTGGGGATCTTCCCAACCCAGGGATTGAACATAGGTCTCCTGCATTGTAGGCTGATTCTTTACCATCTGAGCCACCAGGGAAGCCCAAATCAACTATACTTCCATTCAAAAAGAAAATAATACCTTCTCTTTTGCCTTCCTGTTTGTAAGTTGGAAGAAATGTTCCCTATCTCTATTTTTTCCTTTGTAATCATCACCATACATCCATTCACACTTGAATGAAAGTGAAAGTGAAAGTCACTCAGTCATGTCTGACTCTTTGTGACCCCATGGATTATACAATCCATGGAATTCTCCAGGCCAGAATACTGGAGTGATAGTCTTTCCCTTCTGCAGGGGATCTTCTCAACCCAGGGATTTAACCCAGTTCTCCCACACTGAAGAATGTGGAATTGAAGAATTGCAGGTGGATTCTTTTCCAGATGCACTACAAGATAAGCCCAATTACACTTGAATAGACTCAGTGCAGAAAGTGAAGAAGAACTAAAGAGCCTCTTGATAAAAGTGAAAGAAGAGAGTGAAAAAGTTGGCTTAAAGCTCAACATTCAAAAAACTAAGATCATGGCATCCGGTCCCATCACTTCATGGGAAATAGATAGGGAAACAGTGGAAACAGCGGCTGACTTTATTTTTCTGGGCTCCAAAATCACTGTGGATGGTGATCGCAGCCATGAAATTAAAAGACGCTTGCTGCTTGGAAGGAAAGTTATGACCAACCTAAATAGCATATTAAAAAGCAGAGGCATTACTTTACCAACAAAGATCTGTCTACTCAAGGCTATGGTTTTTCCAGTGGTCATGTATGGATGTGAAAGTTGGATTGTGAAGAAAGCTGAGTGCTGAAGAATTGATGCTTTTGAACTGTGGTGTTGGAGAAGACTCTTGAGAGTCCCTTAGACTGTAAGGAAATCCAACCAGTCCATCCTAAAGGAGATTAGTCCTGGGTGTTCATTGGAGGGACTGATGTTGAAGCTGAAACTCCAATACTTTGGCCACCTGATGCAGAGAGCTGACCCATTTGAAAAGACCCTGATGCTAGGAAAGATTGAAGGCAGGAGGAGAAGGGGATGGCAGAAGAAGAGGTGGTTGGATGGCATCACCGACACAATGACATGGGTTTGGGTGGATTCCAGGAGTTGGTGATGGACAGGGAGGCCTGGCATGCTGCAGTTCATGTGGTCACAAAGAGTCAGACACGACTGAGTCACTAAACTGAACTGAACTGAACTGAAATATATTAGAGAATGAAATTAAATAACTAAAGATTAATTTTTATACCTCCATTTAAATAGTGAGGCATCTTAATTTCTAAAAATTTTGTAACATAAAAAGTATGATTTTACCTACCCCTAAAGATATGAAGAGTTGACTCACTGGAAGAAACTCTGATGCTGGGAAGGATTGGGGGCAGGAGGAGAAGGGGACGACAGAGGATGAGATGGCTGGATGGCATCACCGACTCAATGGACATGAGTGTGATTGAATTCCGGGAGTTGATGATGGACAGGGAGGGCCTGGCGTGCTGCGATTCATGGGGTCGTAAAGAGTCGGACACGAATGAGCAACTGAACTGAACTGAAAGATGCTTTCACAATGTGGTGCTGGTGAAGACTTGAGAGTCCCTTGGACTGCAAGGAGACCAAACCAGTCAACCCTAAAGGAAATCAACCCTGAATATTCACTGGAAGGACTGATGTTAAAGCTGAAGTTTGGCTACCTCATGCAAAGAGCCAGCTCACTGGAAAAGACTCTGATGTTGGAAAAGATTGGGGGCAGGAAGACAGAACAACAGGATAAGATGGTTAGATGGCATCACCAACTCAACAGACATGAGTTTTATCAAACTCCAGGAGACGGTGAAGGACAGGGAAGCCTGGGGTGCTGCAATTCATGGGATCACAAAGAGTTGAATGTGACTTAGTGACTGAACAATGACAAAATATAATTTTATATAGGATATTGCCATAAGTTGTATTTTTCTCCTATGCATACATATTTTACTCACATGGTTCCATGCTGTATATTCTTTGTAGTAACCTGTTGTATAACATATTATTCTATTGTTTTTCTGATTATGCTGTCAGATTCTTCAAAAACAAGTATTCAAAAACCAGCACCACATTAGGGAGGGAGGTGGGAGGCAGGTTCCAGAGGGAGGGGACATATGTATACCTATAACCGATTCATGTTGATATATGGCAGAAACCATCACAACATTGTAAAATAATTATCCTCTAATTCAAAAAAATTTTTTTAATTAATTAATTTATTTTTTAAATTTTACTTTACAATACTCTATTGGCTTTGCCATACATCGATATGAATCCACCACAGGTGTACACAAGCTCCCAATCCTGAATCCCCCTCCCACCTCCCACCCCACAACGTCTCTCTGGATCATCCCCGTGCACCANTTTTTAAATTTTACTTTACAATACTCTATTGGCTTTGCCATACATCGACATGAATCCACCACAGGTGTACACAAGCTCCCAATCCTGAATCCCCCTCCCACCTCCCACCCCACAACGTCTCTCTGGATCATCCCCGTGCACCAGCCCCAAGCATCCTGCATCCTGCATCGAACCTAGACCGGCGCCTCGTTTCTTACATAATAGTATACAGTATACCGACACGTATATATGGAATTTAGAAAGATAGTAATGATGACCCTGTATGTGAGACAACAAAAGAGACACAGACATAGAGAATGGACTTTTGGCCTCTGAGGGAGTAGGAGAGGGTCAAAAAAAATTTTAAGGGAAAAATGGATTAAAACATTAACAAATGTTTGAGAGTATTAATACAAATTATATATTAATATTTCAGCCATTATTCTTTTTTATCAGTCATAAGACTGGCATTTCCAGATAAGACCTCCTCCTTCAGGCTGGATCCAAGAATCAAATGGCAGAAGATCACAGTCTACTTACAACTGACATAGAAAATGAAAAATAAATGAACTTTCACTGTTGTAAGCCACTAAGACTAGGGAGCTATTTTTCATTGCACCATAATGTAGCAAGTTGATCAAGATAGCCATGTTAGTTTCATTTCCCACCTTTGTTCAACTGACCAAATACTACATTGGTTCACATGTATAATGCTGGTTTCATACATTATAGATACTCCACCTTTTCTCGACATTGGGCATTCTACCTTAGATTCTGCCTGTCTCCTAATTCAGCAGATCACTCTACCCTTCCCCATCACTTTGAGAAAAGCCCGCTTCATGTCCTTGTTCCTCAGGCTGTAGACCAGTGTTGAGGAGGGCAGTGAAGACATTATAAAAGAGGGACACCTGCTTGTCTTGCTCAGGGGAATAGCTTGAATTGGGCCTCATGTAGAGGTAGGTGGCTGGAGCACAGGAGAATGTGATCACAGTCAGGTGGGAGGCACAGGTGGAGAAAGCCTTGCAGCGGGCCTGCAAGGACTTGAACTTGAGAATGGCCTGGGCAATACGGATGTAGGAGGCCACAGTGAGCAAGAGAGGGGCAACAACCATGAAGACACTGATGACTAGGTCCACCACTCCAGTGACGTGGGCATCCATGCAAGCCAAATCTCGTACTGAAGGGCCTTCACAGGAGTAGTGGTTGACCATGTTGGGCCCACAGTATGGCAGCCTCATGGTAAAAAAGGTGTGGATCAGAGAGAAGAAGAAACCACAGGCCCAGGTCCCAGCTGACAGCCGTGTGCACAGGCCCCAGCTGAGGATGACAGCATAATGCAGTGGATAGCAGATGGCCACGTACCAGTCAAAGGCCATAACTACAAGGAAAAAACCCTCAGTCAGGGCCAGTGCACCAAACATGTACATCTGTAGCCAACAACCAGCAAAGGAGATGGTCTAAGATCGAGAAAGAAGAAGCACCAACATCTGGGGCATGGTGGTGTTGACACAGCCCATATCCAGCAGGGAGAGGATACAGAGGAAGAAGTACATGGGAGTGTGGAGATGCGTGTCCAGGCATATCAGGGTGATGATGAGCCCATTGCCAAGGACTGAGCTCAGGAAGAGAAGAAGGAAGGCACTGAAGAGGGTCCTGTTGGTCATGAGGTCACTGGAGAAGCCAAGCAGGATAAATTCAGAAACCCAGCTTTGGTTCTGCCCTGGAGGCATCCACATGGTGGACCTATCAGAGAATCACATTAATTTAAATGTCATCTAAAATATGATAGTTTAGTAAGATCTGGAGGCAGAAGCTCTAAGATTTTAATTTTGAGCCCACTGCTCATCTAGTGCCTAGCAGTTACTTAACCACTCTGAGCCTTAGGCTCCTCATCTATTCAGTTCAGTCGCTCAGTCGTGTCTGATCTTTGCAATCCCATGAACTGCAGCACATCAGGCCTCCCTGTCCATCAGCAACTCCTGGAGTTTACCCAGACTCATGTCCATTGAGTTGATGATGCCATTCAACCATCTCATCCTCTGTCATCCCCTTCTCCTCCTGCCCTCAATCTTTCCTAGCATCAGAGTCTTTTCAAATGAGTCAGCTCTTTGCATCAAACATAGCTAATAACACTCCGGGAGCTGGTGATGGACAGGGAGGCATGGCATGCTGCAGTCCATGGGGTCACAAAGAGTCGGACACAACTGAGCAACTGAACTGAATTGAACTGAATAACATTCATCTCTCAGGGTTTTTAGGAAGAGTTGGGGTGATATATATGAAGCATCTCATATTAACACAATGCCTTAAAACCCTAAATAGTAGTAAATGCCCATTAGCAATCTTCCTAATCTTACTCCCCACTCCTCAGTGGACAAACTGGTCACTCAAATGTCTAGCAACAATCAGTTTACAGCTATCCACTGCAGCCCCCAAACCTGCAGAAATGGCCTTCCCTTCCACCTTAGAGATCATTTGTCTGGATGTGCTACAAGCGTCTCCTTACCCTGTAAACTTGTCTCTTTAGAAGATGACAATGGGAGGCATTTCCAATAGAGGGAGATACCAGGGCAACGAGATGATGGCAGCAGGAAGGCACTTATTTTGGGAATTCAATTCTCCTTCCTTAGTTACCCAGGCAGAGAGCCAGCTGGTTGGTGTGGACCAGTCATGGTCACATACTCAGGCTATACACACTCTCCCCACCCGGAGGCCACTTCTAGGAGAGCTCTGGCCTGTGGCTCCATCCCTACTCCCAGTAACAGACTGTATTCTTGTGGCAGTCACACTCTCTTTGAAAAAGTTTGAGCTCAGTCTTTTTTTCTCTGGTGGAGGAAGATACAAGAGTAGGAGGAAGGAGGGAAGTATCTTCTAAATCCTTAGCCCCTGTGTAATCTTCTTAAGCCACGAGATAGAAGCTTCTTTATATATAAATTTATATATATATATTCCTACTTCTGCATCTCAGAGACTTCTCTTTTATCCCTTTCAGCAATTATCTACATTTTACCAGTTAAAATTCTATGTATTAAATTTTCCCTGTTCACATTACTGTTGTGTTCTGTCTTCTGCCAGGATCCTAATTGATGCAGATGCTAAATCTATGGGGGATGAATTTGATAAGGAATAGAATTTACACAGTTGCAAGACATCTATCCATAAAGCAATTATTAATTACAAAAGTAAAAAGTGGTAGCTATCAGTGGAAAAACTGGACAACATCTTACCTGAGTGATTAAAATTAACGTCACCAATAAGGAGCAGAGAGACATTATGTGTCTCCATATGTGAAAATCTAATATATCACCTACATATTTTCAGCCAAAAAAACCAAAATCTGAATCTATCATGAGGAAACATCATAGAAACCTACATTGAGGAATATTCTATAAAGTAATTAGCTTCTGATCTTTAAAAAATAACTATCATGAAAGAAAAAAAAAGGCTAAAAATGTATAATAGACACAAGGCAATTAAAAAAATAACAACTAATGCAAAAGTAGACCTGCCAGGGGAAATGCTACAAATAAAATTAATATTAGTTTGACAATTGATAAAACTGGAGTATGAATTAGATTAGTTTAGATAAGTGCATCAGTGTTAAACTCCCTGTGTTCAATAACTACTATATAAGAGAATGGGCTTCCCAGGTGGCACTAGTGATAAATGCAGGAGGCGTAATAGACAGGTTTCAATTCCTGGGTTGGGAAGATCTCCTGGAGGAGGGCATGGCAACCCACTCCAGCATTCTTGCCTGGAGAATCCTATGGACAGAGGAGTCTGGCAGGCTATGGCCCAAAGGGTCGCACAAAGTCAGATACAACTGAAGCGACTTAGCACATATGCACATAAGAGAATATCCTATTCTCTTACATGTTAGGAACTAATCTCTGAAGAATGAGAGGGTAAAGGAACATGATATTTGCAAATTATTCTCAGAAAGTTTTGGAAATTAGAATAATAACTACTAAAAATCAATAAATCCGAGTATTAGGGACATACAGGATTTCTTTGTAGTACTCTTTCAGCTTCTTCGATGATTAAGTCATTTCCAAAATAAGTTTTTAAAAATTATTTTTAATGTTAAATAAAAACTCTTTCAGACAAACAAAATATGAGATCATTTAAAAGGGAGTTCTTCACACACAAAGAGTCTGAAACACAAAAATGCAAAAAGAAATGAAGAGTCCCTCAGGGAAAGGATAAATATGTATTAATAATGAATGCAAATCAATAACAAAAGTTTGTGGGATTTAAAACAAATCAAAGACAAGATATGGCAAAGAACAAAAGAACAAGAAATAGAAGGGGTAAGAAGAGTTAGTGTTCTAAATATTTAGCATAATTGGAAAAGTGATAAAACGAACCACTTGCATTAGACTGTGATAAGTCAAAGATTTATGTTAACATATCTAGGAAAAATCAATAAAAGAATAAATAATATATAGCTAACAACCTAAAATAGAAGAAAATGAACTAATAAAATATTCATCAATCCAGAATAATGAATGCTTTTTTGAGTGAGGAAAAAGATCAAATATAAAATAGCTAAATCAATAGAAAATAGTGGAATTTAGTATGTAGTTAATTACTTTAAATGCAAAAGGACTAAATATTTTCATCAAAGGTTATTTTCAAATGGAGTTTTTAAAACCTACATGTTATCCACCAGAAACATTATTTGCTCGTTCTGCAATATGTAAATATGTCTAAATAACATGTTGCTCAACTTAACAATGTTACATCAATTATATCTCAATAAAGTTGTATTTCTTTTTGAAATACACCTTAGTATAAGGTGAAGACACTCCAGGAAGAAAAATTGTCCTGCAAACATTAGCAAAAGAAACTTTGTAGCTTCATGAAACATGTATAGAAATTGACTGTGTGCTACATCATAAGTGTAAATTCAAAAAAATCCAAAGGGTGAGAATCATTCAGAGTATATTCTTAACCATGAATTAGGCTAGGAGTCAAAGTAAATAGAACAGGTAATGCCGGACTCATTGAAAATTATTAGAGCATATACTTCTTAATAATTTATGGGATAGAAAAAATCAAAATGGAAATTAGTATATGTTAAAATAAATAATGATGTAAATAACATTATCAGAGCTTAGGAGAAAGTCTATAGTCTTAACGTGAATATTAACCAACTCATTTTATAAGACAAGTTGGCACAGAGTCGGACATGACTGAAGTGACTTAGCAGCAGCAGCAGCAGTATAAATGCAATACAAAAAATAACAAAAACATAAGAAGGAAAAAGCGTAAATGAATCTCTCTCATGGGGACTGCTGCAAGATTCCTGTACAACATATCAGCAAATTTAATTTAGCAATATATTTAAAAGGATTATATATCATAAACAGATTGGGTTTGTTACAAGAATTCAAGGTTTATTTAGCAAACAATGTAATTCATCTGATTACAGGACGTGAAGGAGAAAAATTATGTGATTAACTTAGATATAGAAAAAAGCATCTGGTAAAAAAAAGTCAACCATCAATAAAGATTATAAATAAACTTTTTAGCGAAGTAGAAATAGAAGGGAACTTTCTTAATGTAAGAAATGTCTTAATAAATATTATCTCCAGTAAAGAAGAAGCAGCCTACAGCAACTATCATACTACCTGGTGAAACACTGATAACTCACTCTCTAACACTAAAGTGAAACAAAAATGTTCACTATTACTATTTCTTTTGACTATTCTTCTAGTGGTCCTAGGTAGTGAGATAAGTCAAGAGAAATAAACAGAAGACCAAAGGATTGGAAAGCAAGAATGATCATTATTTGCAGAACACCTAATTGTAAGGTAGAAAATTTTTACAAACCCAAAGAAAAATTGGAATTAATAAGTATATAAAAATCCAACATCTTTGTCTATACCAGGAGCTAGAAAATTACTTATAAGAGCATTTAAAAAAAACAAACATGTATTAATAACTTTAATAAAATATGTGTAGGAAAACATTATTTACAGAAATAAAAGGTAGAGCCAAGTAAATGGAGGAATATGCCATGTTCGTGCATGAGGGGTATGTAGGACAATTCAACATTATCAATATGTATAATAGATTTATTGATTTAGTCCCCATCTCAACCTCAACAATTTTTTTTCCACAGAAAACTGACATGTTGGTTGTAATATTTATATGGAAATTCTAAAGAATCTTGACAGATAAAACAAAACCTGAAGGACTTACCAGATATTAACACTTACTCTGGGGCTTCCCTGATAGCTCAGTTGGTAAAGAATCTGCCTGCAATGCAGGAGACCCCAGTTTGATTCCTGGGTTGGAGAAGGGATAGGCTACCCACTCCAGTATTCTTGGGCTTCCCTTGTGGCTCAACTGGTAAAGAATTCACCTGCAATGCAGGAGACCTGGTTTTGATCCCTGGATCAGAAAGATCCCCTGGAGATGGGAAAGGCTACCCACTCCAGGATTCTGGCCTAGAAAATTCCATGGACTGTATAGTCCCTGGAGTCACAAAGAGTCAGACGTGACTGAGCAACTTTCAACACTTACTATAAATCTGCAATAACTAAGCTAGCATGACATTGGCACAAAAATAAACTGGAGATAATATTTATGGAACAAAATAGAGTCCATCACAGACCTGTGAATATAGAGCCATCTGATTCATGACAAAGCTGGTTCTACAATGCAATGGGGAAAGCATGGTCTTTTCAACATATTCTGATGGATCCTGTGGATACTCACACAGGCAACAAAAATTCATTAAATCCTACCTCACATGGTACACAAAAGCTAATTCCAGGCATGCTATAGCTTTAAATGGTAAAGACAAAACAATACAATTTTTAGAATCAAACACAAAAACATATCTATGTCACCTTGTAATAGGCAGAAATTTCTTAAACAGGATGTGAAAAGCACTAGCCATAGAGAAAAAAAATGACAAATTACATATCTTGGTATAATCATATATACCACATATAATTACAAATATATATATATATATATATATATAAAATAGATATAGGCTTCTCTGGTGGCTCAGATGACAAAGAATCTGCCTACAATGCAGGAGATCAGGTCTTAATTCACTACAGCCCAGATCTCTAGGGGACAGGGGAGTGGGAACTAATCATTGTGCTCCTGATGTCACTGTTGCAGGCTGCTCCCAGCATAACCATCATTGTCCTTTCATAATGTCTCTTAGCTGAACTTGGAGACCTGAAGCTCAGGAAATTATTCATTTTCTCTTTCTAGCTCCTAGAACGTGGTTTGGAACAGACCAACCATCCACACATACTTACTACATGAACAAATGGAAGAAGCGAGGAGGTCTAGGAAGAAAGGATGGGATGTGAGGTGGGGAAGAAAGACAGGTGGGCAATGTGGGAGGTGCCTGGAGGGATGTTGGGGCAGAAGCACAGAGAGGACCCAGTGGCTGGGGGACCTGGCTGCCGCTGACCTCCAGCCCCCACAGATGCCTGGATCCCACCCCTAGCCCCAAGCACAGCGACCGTCTCACCCCTCAGGCATTCACAGGTCACAGAGAGACTGTCACCTGTTCTTAAGGGAAAGAGACAGAACAGGAAGTGCCCAGGGCAACCGAGTCCAGTGAGCCAGGATTCCAGGCAACCCAGTCTCCAGAAAAGCACTAGGCTTCTGAGAGATGGAAGGANACAGGTCACAGAGAGACTGTCACCTGTTCTTAAGGGAAAGAGACAGAACAGGAAGTGCCCAGGGCAACCGAGTCCAGTGAGCCAGGATTCCAGGCAACCCAGTCTCCAGAAAAGCACTAGGCTTCTGAGAGATGGAAGGACGAATCCCCTGCCTCTCTCCATTGCTCAGCTCTACGCACTTGACCTGGCCAGCCCTGGCTCCTGAAGGCCTTGCCTGTCAGATTCTCAGGTGCAGGTAGAGGGAGCCTCAGCCTCAGCTCCTCCCAATGGGCCAAGCTGCTGAGGCTTTGTGGTCCTGCCTCCTTACCAGGTTTTTCTGGGAAAGCAAGGGGAGGGCCATCCTTCTGCCACCTGTTACTACCACCCCTGTCTCTGGTGGGGATGCAAAGATGGAATTCTCTGACTGTTTTTAACAAGAACTCCACAAGGAAGAGGTCCCTGTGGACACAGCAAGAGAAAACCACACCCTGATCGGGGAGGCATAGTGACCTATTTCCTTTTCCAGCCTTCTGAGGGATGTGACTGGCTCAGGGGAGAGGCTGTTATACCTGGTCACCTTGTACAGATGACAAGAACTGAAGGTCTCATGCCAATTTCCCTCTTACCTTCTAAACTCCATGTCCAACTTGTCAGTTAGACCAAGAATGAGTCAAATTTCTATTCCTTATTGAACCACCTTGGGCAAATCAAAATCTTCCTCCATTCTGCAGAACAACTTGGACATGATGATACCTACGAGTTGACCATGGAGCACACACCTTATGCAGATCTTGAACCAGGTCCTGGCAAAAGGTATCTGGAAAGTAGCATCAGCTTCATGTTACATACAAGGAAGTCAAGGGCCAGTGGAGGCAAGAAGCTGCGCAAGGACTCATGCCTTCAAGGGCACAAAGAGAATCTGAATCGGAATCTGTCATGCTCTAGCGCTCATTCTCTTAAACTGGCTGTTATTCTGCCTCCATTTTCACCTCTGGAAAATGACAGGAATGATATCTTAATAACCCAACTTTCTGGGGCTGCTGAGAGAATTCAACGAGACAACGTGGTGAAATTCCTGCACAAGTCTTGCCTGTACCCCCATGACTGAGTTCCCATCCTACCTTCTGTCTGTGCCTCGGTTCCCCATCCCTTCAGGAAGAGAAGTTTGGGCTCAGAGGTCCCTCTCAGTCAGCCACAGCTCACCAGAGTCACGCACTGACTTTTCAGAAGTGCTGTGGGATGGTGTTAAACGAGGTCATTAATCTATAATTAAGTCAAGTATGTTAAAAACAAAAATCAATGGACCTTGAAAGCACTATGCTAACTGAACTAAGTCAGGCAAAGAAAAACAAACACTGTATGATCTCACTTACATGTAGAATCTAAAAACATAAAATTTATAGAAACAGAGTCGANATCCCCTGCTACTCAACAGAGGCAGGGTGTGGTCAAGTGCAGAAAAGACCATAAATTGATTGGGTTTAAGGAAAAGCCCACTATTTGTATAGATTAGAGCAGGGTGAGTTGTGAGAGACATGTGATATTGACATTCAGCTGGGCTGGCCTGATGATCCCCAACTCAGGTGCTGAGGCGAAGCCTGGCCAAACCAAAAAATGAGGCTACTGTTCCAGGCCAACGGCTCTGGGCCTCCATTTCCACCTTGCCTGTGAATCCCTGGGAGTCTTTGGCCCATCACAGCTCCTCCCTGGGCCTCTGATTTCTCATCTGGATATTGGGCACAGTCTGCCCACCTTGCCCATTCCCATGCCCTGAAAGTTTTGTGACTGGTATATGAGTTCTTGGATGTGTAAAGGCTTTGCAAACTGTAGAGTGCTGAGCACAGCACTTTGCTTCTCCAGTCTGAGCAGGAGCAACATCGATGATGTCGGCTGCTGCCACCTTTCGAAGGCTCTCAGAGCTGCCACCAGCTTGGAGGAGCTGAGGTGAGTTGCCTATCCCTCCCCCCGACCCAAGACAATTTTGGCAGGGCAAGGTGATGAAAGCAAGGGGCTCCTTGAGGACACTCTTCACTTCTTAGTCTTGTCCCCTTCACCCACTTCTATACTGCATAACCCCAGACCCAGGATCTTGGGAGACCCAAAGATAGGATATAGGATATTGATTGCAGCAAGAAGGATTTAGGTCAGACACCAGGGGGATCATCCAAAACAGAAGGCAAGAGTTTGGAATCCTCACCCATCAGAGGGTGAGGGGACTTACTAGTGTGACTTGAGGCCCTTCTCTAGACTCCAGCCGCCTCTTCTGGGATGGAGACAGGATGGGTGGTGGGCTGACACTTCCGGTTCTCCTGCTGTTTTCTCCCCAAGCTTGAGCCACAACCAGATCGGAAACACCGGTGCCCAGGACTTAGCTGCTGTCCTGCCGGGGCTCCCTGAGCTCAGGAAGATAGAGTGAGTGGCCAGCCCTCCAGACAGGGGCCTTCGGCAACCACACTGTGGTCTGGGGAGACTGTGGCTTCCTCCCCTAACCCTGGTGTTCAGGCAGTGGGGCTGGTTACCTCCTGACACTGCTGACTCGGGGACCTTGAGCCAGCCCAGCCACTGCTCCTCTCTGGGTCTCTC
>SJYV01012456.1:10686-46328 GCA_006410875.1 Neotragus pygmaeus | reverse complement strand
CTTCATCCTGTATTTGCCTTCCCAATTCACCAAACTTCTGACAGCATTATTTATGGATTGCAGAAAGCCTTGCTTACCATTGGTACTGAATCCAAGCTCGCCCTTGCTGCATGACAGCCCAAGGAATTGGAGACAAGGTGTTGAGGCAAGGAATACGACTTTATTTGGAGAGCAGTCAGACCGGGAAGATGGCAGACTAATGTCTCAAATTAACCATCTTGTCGGAGTCTGGATGCCAGGTTCTTTTATGGATCAGAGACGGGAGAATGGTAAGGAAACAAACTAAAAAGGCCATTTAATCTCACAAATATCTTCTAGAATGGCAAGCCTCAGGCAGGGGGTTGTGTTAATTTCTTCCTACTGCCATCTACAGGTGGACAGGGTTCTGAACAAAGGCACTTTAGCTTAACATTCAGGCAGAGGGACAGGATTCTGAGGCAGTCCCTTACATATTATTATAACAACAAAAGTGACAAAAGAAGGGTTAAAGTCCAAGAAACAGATCTAGCATGGAAGAGTCAAAATCAGCTCTTCCCTGTTACATCATTATGATATCCCACAGAAGAGTTTTAATTCATTCATTCGTTAATTAGTAAAGAAGCTCATTTATAGCAAAGGAGGTAAAGACATGTTAAAAAAGACCAGTGTTGTCTCTTGTACTGCCTGGCCTGACTCAGGGTGTGCCTGTGATGAATTTAAAGCAATCAGGAGATCTACCCTTAACGCACACCCTTCCAGAGTGGGTATATCAGATCTTGGCCTAGTCAGGATGCGTCATGTTTCCATGGTCATTTCCCAGTTCCATTTCATGCTATTACTGAGCAGGTACTCTGGGCCAGATGTTTTATGTATCTTGTTGCACATATGTGGTTCTCACAACAGCCCATTTTCTACCACGATAAGACCAAAGGCCAGAGAGGATACACTGCCCAATACTAAAAGCTAGTAGCTTCAGAATTGGGCTTGAAACCTACCCATGCCCACATTCTTTTCACTTCATGATACCTCCTGCTTTTATGGAGAATGGAAGGTAGCAATTTCTGCAGTTACCTTTTTTTGAAAATTTTTTGAAATTGTTTCCTAAAGGTTTCCCAGGTAGCACTAGTGGTAAAGAAACCCACCTGCCAATGCAAGAGATGTAAGAAACTCGGGTTCAGTCTCTGGGATGGAAGATCCCCTGGAGGAGGAAATGGCAAGCCACTTCAGTATTCTTGCCTGGAGACCTGGTGGGCTACAGTCCATGGGGCTGCAAAGAGTCAGACAGGACTGAAGTGACCACATTCATCCTTCATCCTAAGACAAGGGAAACAAAAGCAAAAATAAACAAATGGGACCACAACAAACTAAAAAGCTTTTGTGTAGCAAAGGAAGCTATCAACAAAAACGAAAAGGCAGCCTACTGAATGGGAGAAGAGATTTGCAAACAGTGTGTCTAATAAGGGGTTAATATCCAAATATTCAAAGAACTCATACAATTTAGCATCCAAAACACTAGACAATGCAATTAAAAATGGGCTGAGGATCTGAATAGTCATTTCCCCCAAAGAAAACATGCAGATAGCCAACAGACAGATGAAAAAATGCTCAACATCACTAATCATCAGAGAAAAGCATATAAAAACCACAATGAGATACCACCTCACACCTATCTGAATGTCACGAAATAACAAGTGTTGGTGAGGATGTGGAGAAAAGGAAACTTGTGCACTCTTGGTGGGAAAGAGAATAGGCACAGCCACTATGGAAAACAATGTGGAATTTCCTCAGAAAATTAAAAAATAGAACTACCATAATATCCAATAGTTTCACCTCTGGGTATTTACCCAGAGAAAACATAAACACTGATAGGAAAAGATATATGCCCCCTATGTTTACTGCAGTGTTATTTACAATAGCCAAAATATGGCAGTAACCTAAGTGTCTGCAGCCATGAAATGAAAAGACGCTTACTCCTTGGAAGAAAAGTTATGACCAACCTAGATAGCATATTCAAAAGCAGAGACATTACTTTGCCGACTAAGGTCCGTCTAGTCGAGGCTATGGTTTTTCCTGTGGTCATGTATGGATGTGAGAGTTGGACTGTGAAGAAGGCTGAGTGCTGAAGAATTGATGCTTTTAAACTGTGATGTTGGAGAAGACTCTTGAGAGTCCCTTGGACTGCAAGAAGATCCAACCAGTCCATTCTGAAGGAGATCAGCCCTGGGATTTCTTTGGAAGGACTGATGCTAAAGCTGAAACTCCAGTACTTTGGCCACCTCATGCGAAGAGTTGACTCATNCTTTAAGACTCTAGCAGCTTCCCAGATGGTGCTAGTGGTAAAGAACTTGCCTGCCAATGCAGGAGTTGTAAGAGATACAGGTTCAGTCTCTGAGTTGAGACAATCCCCTGGAGGAAAATATGGCAACCCACTCCAGTATTCTTGCTTGGAGAAGCCCATGAACAGAGGAACCTGGGGGACTACAGTCCATAGGGTGGCACAGAGTCAGATACGACAGAAGCAACTTAGCACACATACATGCACAAGACTCCAACACCTCATCTGAATTAGGCAGAGAACCTTGGCAGGCAACAATCAATAAGCAAAGATAAAATTTCCAGTTTATTAAGGCATAGGTATACCTTTTAATAACATGTAATGATGTGTTTTGGCACTTTTTTTACAAGCCAAAAATGCAAAAACATATCTTGTTAGAAGTAGATTGTCACAAGTGCTGTACTTTCCTTAGATGAAATCAAAGATGATGCATTAGAAAATTTCAGTAACAGTAATAGTGACTTTGACATTACTATACACTCAAATGCTATTAATCATTTTCATATTTTTTAATAGAGGCTCAAAGAACTGAAACAAAGGGAATTTGCTCGAAATGTAGCATCTAAATCCAGGAAAGATGAAAGAAAACAGGAAAAGGCACTCCAACGCCTACACAAGCTGGCCGAGCTAAGAAAGGAAACTGTATGGTGAGTGTGCAGTAAAATGTTTTCTTAAAATATGATGACAAAAAAGGAAATGAATAAAGGACACAAATATATTTATTTCTGTACCCAGAATAATAATCACATTTTCATAACTTTCTGTGTCCTGTGAACAGTAAATTGAATTTGAGATTTAGGCAAACACCTGTTTAATGCACATTTCAATGAAAAGCCAAATTACTGCAACTTTAGTGTCTAAAAATTAATTTTATATCATTAATCAAGTTGTGTTAATAGAAAGCCATTCTATCTCAGTGAAATTCAAAACATTTGATTGAAGAAGAGATTTAAGCACCATCTCATAGCCCTTGTTATAAGTAGAATTCTAAGAGGAAGTAATTTTTTAATTGAAAATTTGGAGAACTTTANCATTAATCAAGTTGTGTTAATAGAAAGCCATTCTATCTCAGTGAAATTCAAAACATTTGATTGAAGAAGAGATTTAAGCACCATCTCATAGCCCTTGTTATAAGTAGAATTCTAAGAGGAAGTAATTTTTTAATTGAAAATTTGGAGAACTTTATTTGAAATGATCTTTAAGAATACATATGGAAGGAGAAAGAGAAATAGTGTTAGGGAATACTGACATATCAAAACATTGTTTGAGATGTCAGATTTTAAAAGTCAAAGTAAAGTGTAAATTTATCTGGAATCCTATAGTGAACTGTTAAAACCAAACATAACTGCTATTCAATTATACCAACCAGGTTTTTTAATTCTATGCAGTAAAAAATGAAAAATTATACAAGTGCAAGTTTACATTTCAGACTATTATAGTACCTATGTAATTTAATGTCCTATAAGTACCCTTTGCAAATGTAAAGTATAATATTTTAAGAGAAATAGACTTGATAAGACATGTACAGAAGAAGCAAAACTTCTTATCTAAGTTACTTTTCTTAGCATACAGTACATATTTCACCTTACACACACACACACATTTTCCCCAATAATTTGGTGTCTCTAATGAGATGCAAATTAAGAATCAGTAGTGTTTATTTCTGTCATACAAGACAGTGAACCAGTACATTGTGTTAAAGTTTAAAGAAATAATTTGATTAAAAAATTTGATACCATTTATTACCTCTCAGAAACTAACATTTTAGAAAAGCAGGGGAAATTCTGCACAGCATGATTCTCTTGGGGCAAAGATGATATTTAGTTAGTTTTTTATGTGCTGGACAGTATAGTTCTTTTTTATATAAACTTGCTATTTATGGTATCCTGTGATGCCAAATAAATGGAAACCACAACCTATAGTTATTCTATATAATGGTATAATGGATAACTTCAGGATAATTTTTAAATATTAAGAATGGCAATTCCAAAAGACTTAAAGCTCTCATTGAGCATATCACCAAGTCTAGATAGACACTTGATGAGCATTGGCTAAATTGTTGAGCTGAATTCCCAGTCTTGTTTATATCATGACTGAGAGTTTTTGTTTTAAATTCCTTCATATTCTCCATATAGGATATTAAGTATTTTTGAATTAAAAGTATTTAAGAGAATTATGTCTTCCAAAGTGTCACTGATGGGGGTAAAGAAATATTTTTATTCTGGCTGAGTGTCTTTGACCATTGCTGTTAGTAGCTGTAAAAGTAATTTCAAGAGGTGATCTCCAAATGATCCCAAACAATATCCAATAACTAAATTAAATTGCAATACTATGGAAGTCAATTGCACTACATGAATGTAATTATCTTACAAAGATTTAAGAACTTGAAAGAAATCTTATGATGACATTTTTAAGATGTAAATGCTTGTTTTTCCTCAAAAGTGTCTTATCCGAAAACATATTTTTGTTTCTTTCTGTAGCGCTCCTGGAAGCGGTCCTATGTTCAAGTCAACGACTGTTACTGTGAGAGAAAATTGTAATGAAATTTCCCAAAGAGCTGTTGTGGATTCAGTTAATAACCAGGAAGATTTTAAATGCACTTTGATTCATTGCCAAGAGAAGGCTAAAGATGTTACCACTCTGGCTGCAGATCCAGAAAACACAAAGAGCTATATGGCCAAAAATAACCAACTTGAAGATCAAGCCCAGGGGATTCACAGACACAAAATTGGCTTTTCTTTTGCATTTCCAAAGAAAGCATCCGTGAAACTGGAGTCCTCAGCTGCAGCCTTCTCTGAATACAATGATGATGCCTCTGCGGAAAAAGGATTTAGCAGAAAAAGTAGATTTGTCCCGGGTGCTTGTCATCTTCAACTATCTTCACCAACAGATGTGCTTTTGAATTCCGTAGAGAAAGCAAACTCTTTTTATATACCAGAGGGAATGTGCACTGACAAAGAAACTACTCAAACTCAAGTGATGAAAGAAGTTTCTAGTGAGAAAGATCCATTATTATTAACTCCATTTTGCCAGTTTCAGCTCCCTTCATCATTTGATGCAGATAATTGTCAAATTTCAGTCCCTTCAGCAGATCAGATTTCACCAGAAGATGTTCTTATTAATGAAGACATACCTATAAATGGTAACACTTCTGAATTGCTAAGAAATAAATCCATAGTTCTTGATATGGCTAATGACAACATGTCTTTACAGGCTACCACCAAGGAAACTGTTAAGGGCAATGTGACATCCACGATTGAAATTGAAAATAAAAATCACGGTCTGGACGTATTGGCTCCTGTAAATTCTGAAGAGGATAATATAACCTTACATAAAAAAAAAGATTTATATAAAAGACCATGTGAGCCATTTATACCCGTACTTAACAAAGATGGATCCACGGTTCTTCAGTGGCCATCAGAAATGCTGACATATACCACCACTCAGCCATCAATTTCCTATAGCTGTAATCCTCTCTGTTTTGATTTCAAGTCCACAAAATTAAACAACAAGCTAGATAAAAATAAGCTGCCCTTAAGTGATCTTTCTTCTCAGCAGAAGGGAGAAGAAACTTACAAGAACCCAGTTTTGGATTTCAAGGATGCATCTATGGCAGGACTCACTGATTATGAAATGGAAGGTAGCAGAAATGGACATACCCAAATCACTTCTCATTTGGCTGATGATACTGTCTCCAATAGCTGTGATTCTGGAAAAAATGAGAGTATGGGTCAGAGGTATAAAAATATTTCCTGTAGGATCAGAAAAACAAAAAAATATACTTTTACTAAAAATCAGATAAAGCCAGATGCTCTAGATGGGAAATACAGCAAAATAAGATTGAAAAATACTCATGAATGCTGGTTCCATAAAAGTAGAAGAAAGAAAAAAAGAAAGTTATTTTACCATAATTATGGAGAGAAAACCAAAGAATCAGAAACTCATTTCAAAATGGAAACAGAAAATAGTTACACTGATACAACTAGGAAAAACCTACTGGAAACAATTTCAGAAAACCAGTGTTTAGCTGCAGAACAACTGTTAGACTCACAGCAATTACCTGATAAAAGGCCCAAATCTACATCCATATACTTCAGTGAAAATGAAGAAACGTGTAAAACCTGGAACACTGAATACGATAATAATAATATTATCAGTTCTAAAAACTACTGTAAAAACAGCTCAGTTGTCTTAAATGGACAATCCAATTCAACAATGATACATTCTGCAAAACATAACTTAACATACTCCAGAACATACTGTAGTTGGAAAGCTAAAATGTCCAGCTGTAGTCATGATCACAGATGCCTAGTTCTTCAGAATGAAATGAAATGCATGAGTCAGAGCCAGGCTCTTAAAAGAGGTTATAATTCTCACATTAATGAATCAGAAAGATGCCATCGAAAACGTAGACAACATTCATATTCTTATTCTTCAGACGAAAGTTTAAATCGACAAAATTATCTATCGGAAGAATTCTTGAGGTCACGTCGTGCTTCTGCTCCTTGCAAACCTAAGAGGAAACAAAGGAAAAAAAGAAATCGATTCCACATGGGTTTTGAAGCTTTGGAACTCAAGGAGAAAACAGATTATCCCAATAAAGGCAATTCTTCCTTACATCACCAGGGTAAAATAATAAGTGAAGACAGAAAAGAGGAAGTAAAACCACAGGAAACTGCAGATGTCAAAAGGAACTCAGAACAACCAGACCAAGTAGAAAAAAAACTGGCTTTGCCCACCAGCAGCCCTGTTCCTTCTGAAACCAATGATGAAACTAAGCAGGTTGTAATGGAGACCACTTCTGGTGAACTGTCAGAGATTTCCAGTGAACCCACCACATCAGCCTATACAGTTAGTGTCCCAGCGAAAGGAGAAATAGACAGTACCTTGCTTGAACACAAAGAAAGAAGTGAGGATACAAATGTCAGTGGAAAGCAAATTCCTTTCAAGGTGCCTAATATTGAAAGGAACTTCAGACAGTCACAACCCAAATCATACCTTTGTCATTATGAACTGGCTGAAGCCCTTCCACAAGGCAAGATGAATGAGGCATCAACGGAGTGGCTGTGTTTTAATTCAGGAATCCTTAATGCACAACCACCATTGCCATTCAGAGAAGCACATGTCAGTGGTCATACCTTTGTAACGACAGAGCAGATCCTGGCTCCACTAGCTTTACCAGAACAGGCATTATTGATTCCGATAGAAAACCATGACAAGTTCAAAAATCTACCATGTGAAGTATACCAGCACATCATTCCGCCAAACATGCTGGCCAACAAGGTCAAGTTCGCTTCTCCTCCAGCCGCCCTTGCACCCCCCAGCACACCTCTCCAGCCTTTGCCTTTGCAGCAGCCCCTGTGCTCTACCTCTGTCACTACTATCCACCACACTGTTTTACAACAGCATGCAGCAGCTGCTGCGGCCGCAGCAGCAGCGGCAGCTGCGGGAACCTTTAAAGTGCTCCAACCACACCAACAGTTTCTGTCCCAGGTCCCAGCTCTCACCAGAACATCGTTACCTCAGATCTCAGTAGGACCAATAGGCCCGAGGCTTTGTCCTGGGAGTCAGCCAACTTTTGTTGCTCCTCCTCAGGTGCCGATCATCCCAGCTTCAGTCCTTCATCCTAGCCACCTGGCTTTCCCACCTTTGCCCCATGCCCTCTTCCCTTCGCTGCTCTCCCCCCACCCTACCGTCATCCCACTGCAGCCCCTATTCTAGTCATCACCATGAGCGGGAAAGAAAATATCCATGTGAAAACTACTGCCATATGTGTTAATGCTCATTAAGTGGATAACAGCCTATTTAAATGGTGGAAATAAACTAGTGAAAATATGGCTTCATTGATATGAAATCACTTACTATAAGTGTAATGATGCAAATAAATTCTTAAGCTTCTGATATCTAATATTATTAAGGCACTGAATAGTTTGAAAATCAATATAATCTATGCTGTATATCAAAATGATGTCTTAAGAGTATGTATAATGTATATAAAATATATTTATAGTACTGTAATTTATGTTGTAAAGTATGCCCTTCATTTTTTTTAATCTTTGTGTATTTGCACCTATTTAATGTTTAGACAAAGCTGACGGCACTATGTTTTGTACCATGTTCCCTGAAACTGTAAATTCAGTGAAAAATATCTCTTGCAATAAATTTTTGTTAAATATTTAAGTAAATCCAACCCTTGTTTTTAGTTGGTTTTCACTGGGGATTGTATATTTTGAGTTTATATTGCTTCTCTCTGCTTATTGACATATCTGAACCTTAGAGGCTCAGCAAAGCATCTTTGCCACTCTATCGGTACTTATATTGTAATACTGTCTTTCAGAATAAGTATAACAAGTCTATTTGCTTTTCTGTTTTTCATAATGTTGCATATACTCAGAGTTTACTATATTTCATAAACGCTTGATCTATATAATGAGCCATGGAAATTCTTGTTAAAGTAATGTTAGTACTTGGTGGACTGGAAGCAAATAACTACAATATGCAAAGTATTTAATATTTTTCCTGGGACTATAAAACAGTACTAGTAGATAAGACATAGCAAGTAACCAATATAAGTTCTTATGACATTTTTTTATGTCAAAAATTATCAAATGTATCATGTTTATTTTTAATTATTGCAGGAAATATACATATATAAGAATGTTGGCATGGATTAAGGAATAAGTTTAATTAATCACTAACCATTATATAACATCTTGTGAAGAATGGCATAAACACAACCTGGATATATTCTTAACTGAGAATCTGGAAGTGGGAAAAGGAGTAAATAAATAGCTTTTCCTTCTGCAAATCTTTCTAGTAGACATGTTTCTATCATATTTCCAAATCACCTAGGAACAATTAGAAAGTCTTCACATTACCCTTCCAGATTCTGTTCTATTTTTAATGACCCCTGCATTTTCATTCACTCAAATGCTGCTTCTATGTGTACTCAAGAATATAATTATTTAATAGAAAAATAGAGAATATCACACTCCCATGACAGTTTTCTAACGTGTACCTGCCCCAGTGCATGCCACTTGTTAAGACAAAGTCTACTTGCCTGATAGAGAAAATTCAATTCACTAAGGGCAAACAATGAAGGATTATGGTAGCCTAGCAATGAATCCAAGGAAAAGAGAGGCCAAATGACTCCATCTAAAGGGAGTGCAACTTTTAAGTGATCCTGCACTGAAGAAATGCTATTTCATAAGTTCTCTGTAAGAAGTGGGTTACCCTAAAAATATTTAGTGCAAGCATATATTCCCATAGCAGATTATTATACTGAATTCTACTTTAACTAGAGAAATAAGAGAGAAATAAGAGAGAAAAAAGTAGTTCCTTTATTATGTGCACTAATAATCATTGATTTAAAGGTTTTGCTGCAAAATGGTTGTGAAAGATTGTGTGATTGACAAGTAAGAATGAAAAATAATGAGAAAAAATTTAATTTCAAACACTCTAAGATAACATGTTCTAAAAATGATAATTAAAATTGGAATGGGTGTTTTTCCCCAAACAAAATATTTGAAACTATCTTTGAAGATAATATATTAAGAGGTGGGAATATCTACTGAGGAATGCTGACCCAGTTTGTTTTTAATAACAGAGCAGAATTGTTGCTTCTGCTGTTTAAAATCAAACCAAGTGTTTCACTTCAAAATATGCAGATTTTCCCTTTCTTTCTGTCATCTTTTGACAATCATCCCACACATTCACCTCTTACCTTTTGTTCTTATTTTTTAGTTATTTTTCCCCTTGATCTTTTCCTTCTTTATGTCACTATATAAATCATTTGTATTTGTATGGGTATCCTCTGCTTCTTTCTCCATTATCACCCTTTTAGTTTGTCTTCAATTCTATTGCTCACTTACATTTATTTTTGTTAAATAACACATTTAGGTAGTCTAACTTTAGTTGTAGCAGAATATATCTGTTTAGTTACTATATAATGGATATTTCTAGAAAGTTTGATGAGGAATGCTCTCACTTAAGACTAATTGAAACTCACCTTGGTAGACAAACTGCTTTGTTTTCATGGATACCAGTGACAGAACAACAAAAGAATGTTAGTTGAATATGTTGAAGCCATTCTTACTACTAACAATTCATTTAGATACTTGATATCTTTGATAAGATATTGCTTATATAGTCTGGACATCTGTTATACTCTCAGGACTCAAAATAAACCTATGATGACACACTTGTTCATCTGTTCTGACAACACCAACTCCAAAATAAAAGGAATTATAAGCTGACTGAAGATCAGTCATGAGTAGAGCAATTACACAGGTTTGTCAGCTTGGACTTGTCAAGCAATGAAGCTATGAGAGAGGATTACCAGTCAAGCACATATTAGTGGTGGCAGGAGTCAGGCCAGTATAGCAGCATTATTCTGGGAGTAGGTTTGGGCACTGTATGATGGCTTGTCCATAAATCCTGGAGCTAAAATACCAGTTCCATCCAGGTATAAATTACTTTACATTCTATCTAATTAGGAAATTTTATTCTAACACCATCTCTTTTCATTTCATGCAAACATTTCATGCAGGATGAAATGTTTTCATTTCGTACAAGGAACATTTCATGCAAAGATGGGCACAATTAAGGACAGAAATTGTATGAACCTAAAAGAAGCAGAAGATATTAAGAAGAGGTGGCAAGAAACACAGAAGAACTATACAAAAAAGATCTTCATGACCCAGATAACCATAATGGTGTGTTCACTCACCTAGAGCAAGACATCCTGGAATGAGAAGGCAACTGGGCCTTAGGAAGCATCGCTATGAACTAAGCTAACGAAGGTAATGGAATTCCAGTTGAGATATTTCAAATCCTAAAGGATGATGCTGTGGAAGTGCTGCATTCAATGTGCCAGCAAATTTGGAAAACTCAGCAGGGGCCAAAGACTGGAAAAGGTCAGTTTTCATTCCATTCATAAATAAAGGCAATGCCAAAGAGTGCTCAAATTATCATAAAATTGCACTCATCTCACACGCTGACAAAGTAATATTCAAAACTCTCCAAGCCAGGCTTCAACAGTACATGAACCATGAACTTCTACATGTTCAAGCTGGATTTAGAAAAGGCAGAGGAACTAGAGATCAAATTGCCAAGATCCGTTGGATCATCAAAAAACACAAGAGTTCCAGAAAACCATCTACTTCTCTTTTATTGACTACACCAAAGGCTTTGACTCGTGTGGATCACAAAAACTATAGAAAATTCTTAAAGAAATGAGAATACCAGACCACATGACCTGTCTCTTCAGAAATCTGTATGCAGGTCAAGAAGCAACAGTTAGAACTGGACATGAAACAACAGACCAGTTCCAAATTGGGGGAAGGAGTTCATCAAGGCTGTATATTGTCACCCTGTTTATTTAGCTTATATGCAGAGTACATCATGCAAAAGGTAGGCTGGATGAAGGACAACCTGGAATCAACATTGTCAGGAGAAATATCAATAACCTCAGATATGCAGATGACACCACCCTTAGAACAGAAAGCAAAGAAGAAATAGAGAGACTCTTGATGAAAGTGAAAGACGAGAGTAAAAATGTTGGATTAAAACTCAATAGTCAGAAAAATAAGATAATGGCATCTGGTCCCATCACTTCATGGCAAATAGATGGGGAAACAATGGAAACAGTGACAGACTTTATTTTGGGGGGGCTCCAAATTCACTGCAGATGGTGACTGTAACCATGACATTAAAATATGCTTTTTCCTTGGTAGAAATGCTATGACCAACACAGACAGCATATTAAAAATCAGAGACATTGCTTTGCTAACAAAAGTACGTCTATTAAGAGCTATGGTTTTTCCAGTAGTCATGTATGGATGTGAGAGTTGGACTATAGAGAAACCTGAGCACTGAAGAATAGATGCTTTTGTACTATGGTATTGGAGAAGACTCTTGAGGGTCCCTCGGACTGCAAGATCAAACCAGTCAATCTTAAAGGAAATCGGTCCTGAATATTCAATGGAAGGACTGATGCTAAAGCTGAAGCTCCAACACTTTGGCCACCTAATGTGAAGAACTGCCTCATCTCAAAAGACCCTGATACTGGGAAAGATCGAAGGTGGGTAGAGAAGGGGACGACAGAGGATGGGATGGTTGGATGGCATCACTGACTCCATGGACATGAGTCTGAATAAGCACTGGGAGTTGGTGATGGACAGGGAAACCTGTCATGTTGCAAGTTCATGGGGTCACAAAAAGTTGGACATACCTGAGCGACTGAACTGAACTGAACCAATCTCTTACTCATATCTGGTCTGCTATTTATAGGAATCACTAACAGCATTTGTTATCATAAAGAAGAGTGATTTGGGGTATACTGAAGAGAATAAAACCTTAACATGGAAAGTAACAAGTAACTTCTGTAGCCAAATAACAAAGAACTCACATTGTATGACAGGAAGGAAACAAGGAAACTCATCCACAACTAGTATAATTTTTCTGTCTCCCTCCTTCCTCTCAGACTTTTGCACATCAAGTGTTGAAGCCCTGTATAACATGTGCACAGACGTCTCAACCTACATATCTGCTGTGTATTTTGAACCCATAACTCAAATTCATGATCTTCCATTATAGGTACCACTTGAACCTATTATTTGACCTGTGTTCCAAAGCTCTGTGAATGTTATTATAATAAATGAAAACTGTTCCAAGTCAGAAGCCAGGGTGTTAGTATGCCCATGTAAAATCAATCAATGAAGACTTATGCTTTGTTTACTTAAGTTTTTCTCAGATACTTCTCACTAGTATATTCTATATAGTTTTAGTCCTAGTAGTTCATAGCTGAATTGCTTTTATAAATTAATGTCTCTTTTCCCAATTTCCCATTCATACACTCTGTCCCCCATTGCTGCCAGGGCTCCATTTTTTGGGCTTTCCTGATGGCTCAGTGAGTAAAGAATCTGCCTGCAATACAGGAGCCACAGGAGATATGGGTTCAATCCCTGGTTGGAAAGATCCCCTGGAGTAGGAAAGGGCAACCCATTCCAGTATTCTTGCCTGAGGAATCCCATGGACAGAAGAGCTTGATGAACTACAGTCCACGAGGTCACAGAGTCAGATACAACTGAGCACATGATCACAGCAAAGTCATGTTATGACTCTCCTCTACTTTGAAGGCTCTTCTGAGTTCTCAATTATTCTCAAGATAAACATCAAAGTTCTTCTGCTAAGTTGTTTCAGTTGTGTCTGACTCTGTGTGACCCGAAAGATGGCAGCCCACCAGGCTCCCCCATCCATGGGATTCTCCAGGCAAGAACACTGGATTGGGTTGCCATTTCCTTCTCCAGTGCATAAAAGTGAAAAGTGAAAGTGAAGTAACTCAATCGTGTCCGACTCCTAGCGACCACATGGACTGCAGCCTACCAGGCTCCTCCATCCATGGGATTTTCCAGGCAAGAGTACTGGAGTGGGTTGCCATTGCCTTCTCCTCAAAGTTCTTAGTATGTCACGTAAAATCTGTGGGGAAGCACGTGCTAGCTTTCCTACTTACCATCATCCATTCCAGAATTCCTCTAGGCTAATCTCTCTACAATCATCTTCAAGTTTGTGTGAGCATGTTCTGTTGTCCTGCAGTGCCTTCCTGCCTATTTTTCTTCATGTGGCTAACTACTAATGAGCAACAATTTGTGTCAGTTTTTTTAAGGGATTCTCTCCCAGATTTTGGCTGCTGTCTCCACGTGTTACCCTCCCATCCTCTATCTTCACCTGGAATTTTTGTGCTCAGATATTATTATCAAGTATTCTCAGTGCTGAATATATTGTCTTGTTATTGAAATCTACTGGATTAAGAGTTCCTTAAGTCCAAGTGCATTTGATACATAGTAAACACTCAATAAATTTCTTAAATGAGTTGGAAGAATGTAATGAAAATCTATGCAGATTGTATTGCAAAGTTCCAGAACTATTACCCATTTCTACTCCAAACTGGTCCTAAATCAGGCATAAGTCTAAGTTAAAATATATATTTTCCAAAATAATTAGGGTTTCAAAACACCACTTAGAATGAAGAACTTATTTTTAATGGAATTTTGAATTATTTAAAATAGAAGTAAGCAATCATGAAAGCATGATTTGAATACTTTCCCTACCCTTGGAAGAAAGCACAACCTTCTACCTGTTTTTCATCTTTCTATTTGTACTTGTCACTAGACATTAACATATCTTGTCAGACACAAAACTAGATATTGGCATAAATAAATGAGAAGATAACTACTACTCAGATATTCAAATCCAGTAAAAGAGGCAGACATGCAAAATCTTATATTGAGCTACCCAAAGTGTGCTCTGTCGATATTGGTCTATCAAAATGTGTTGATTTATATTTACCAATGCCTTCCCCCTCACCCCACTGTACTGTATTTTCCATTTCTATTTTCATTTTTACTTTTCTTCCCCTCTATTTATTTGCCTAGCTGAGCCATTGTCCTTGCGAGTGAAAGTTGCCACGAGGGATGCTTTCTAATAAGCTGTTTACTTTCTCTTACAAATAAAATGGTAAAGGTTTAAGGCTTATTTAGGTTATTAGTTGAGGTCCAAGTCTTGATTGAGAGGCTTCAGTAAAAGGCCGTGCAATTTGTTCTGAGGTGTTGCGTATGACTGAAACCTAGCTCACCATCTGGCAGCCCTGTGGATTCTGTCCCCTTCCCTAGACCCAGCATGGGCTACATTGCTACAGAGAAAGCAACTATATTTCCTTCACTCAAAGGCACCATTGCTCACTAAGCCAAATGCCTAGGGCAACATCCTTTTATTTATTCATGTGTGCATGCCTTCTCAGTTGCTGAGTCACGTCCAACTCTTTGCAACCCCATGGACTGTAGCCCGTTAGACTCCTCTGTCCATGGGATTTTCCAGGCAAGAACAATAGATTGGGTTGCCTTTTCCTTCTCTAGGGGATCTTCCCAACCTAGGGATTGAACCTACGTCTCCTGCATTGGCAGGTGAATTCTTTACTACTGCACCACCTGGGATGGCCCTTTATTTATTCATAGAGCCATCTTTTAGATTAACACCTGCTCAGAGCTTTCAACACTTGGGAACATAGGCTATGAAACATACATGAGCCTGGAATCTCCTGGTATAAAACTATGACAAGCTTTTCTTTTCTTTTACTCCCCTAAATGTTATTTTTAAGTAACTTATCTGTTTTCATTTTTTACCCTTTTTGTGGTAATATTTTAAATGCATTACTTACGTATTTCATAATATTGCCCCTTTTAGGATTCTGGTTTTAACTGCTATGTTTAAACTTTTTGTAAATTACTTCCTAACATTTTTATGGGGGTATATGTTCTGTTTTTAATATATTCATGCTATTTAGAATATTATATAATATATTTTAATATTAAGAAATGTCTCATTATATTCAGTGGAATTAGTCATATTTTGTAGTTTAGTATTATTACCTTTCATATCTAGTTTGTATTGATTATCTCTAAGACTATCTTAATTCCCTCATGGAATATTAATTTCACTTCATTCCTCGGTATATTTATTGATAAGGAGCTTTGATGACATGCCTTACATTAATCCTTCAAGCTCTTTCAAAAGTTGTCTTATTCTCTTCAGTACATAATTCCTATAACCAGGAACTATACCCAGAACTGAATTTTCATTTTACCAACAAAAACTAGGATTAATGCTCTTGGAAGCAGCTCATTTCATCTTGCTTTAAGGGCTTAGTTCAACATCTGGGCTTCTAACAGGAAAATCCTCTCAACACATAAACTTCTTGGTCTCCCTACTTAGCCCATGATCTCCTTTAGAATAAAACTAGATTTTCTTTTAAAAGATATTGGAGAGAACTTCTTTTACAATGGTGTGTTAGTTTCGTCTGTACAGCAAAATGAATCAACTCTATGTATATCCAAGAAAAGAGGGATGTATGCACATGCAAAACCAGATCTTAAGCTTGTTCCTAACTCTTATCAGCACTACATCATGTTCTTGTGTTTATCTATTTCTGTTATATCAATTAATTCAACATTTTGTCATTCCCTAAACTTGCTACCTGAACACTGTACCTTGATCCTTCTAGCTGTGCTTGTTGAAGCTAACCTCTGTACTTGAGTAAATTTTAGGGAGTCCAAAATGCTTATTGACTTGCATATCATGTTCCCTTCTTTGTTGCAAATTCCTACATATTCTTGGTCTGAGCCAGCCCAAGTTGTAAATTCAAGGAGAGGGAATTTTTTAAAATCCAGCATTTCAGTTGGGTTACTATTGTGGGTTCTATTAAATTTGCCATATACTTTTGAAAACAACTAAGTTTCAAATTAATGCTTTGAATTTCAGCTAATCTGCTGATGCTTTTAACTTAGGTTTAATCTAAATGATTTTACAAGTAGATATCACTTTAACTTATATAAGTTTATAAGTCATTAATCTTCATATTAAAATGGTACACCTAAAACTGATTATAGATTTTATTAAATGACTTCTATCTCTAGAACAGTTGTACTGAAACAAAAGTGATAGAAATATTAATATGTTCTACTGAGATGAGAAATCTGTTTGTTTACTTTGAATGCAGTTCTCCTGACCATGACCTTTGAGAAGATGTACCATTTGATAGATAGTGTGAAACATAATATTTTAAATACATTTTAAACTTTAGCAATTTTAATTGCATCTTGCATTTCCAAAATTGCCAGTGTACTTGCTTATCTGCTCTTCTAATAGATAGTAGTAGTTTGACGCTATCTTTTCAAATGCTAAACAAAGATTTATTTGTAAAATTGAAATAAAAGGGTTTCTCTAGTATTCAGATAATATAGAAATGTTTCTTTATATAGCTAATCTTTGCCTAAATGTGCCAGCATAGAAAGGATTCTACAGAAATGCTTTTGTATACTGATAAGTGTAGCTACTATTGTAGGGTAGCCAGTAAAGATCATTACAGTTATACTGTCAAGTTATTAGAGTCCCCATCTATATGAACTGCAATCATAGTTTATTTACTAAGAGTGGAGATGCTTCTTAAGTGGTTATAAACATAGCACTTTAGATGGAGTATAAATATAATACTCTCTCTACATGAAAATAATACACTGCAGTGTTTCTATACACAAATTTAAATTGAATCCACCTATAAGCTGTGCCTTCCATGCTTGGGGCTTTCCTGGTGGCTCAGATGGTAAAGAATCTGCCTGAAATTCAGGAGACCCAGGTTTGATTCCTGGCTTGGGGAGATTCCCTGAAGAAGGAAATGGCAACCCATTCCAGTATTCTTACCTCAAGAATTTTGTAGACAGAGGAGCCCGATAGGCCACAGTTCATGGTGTCACAAAAAGTTGGACGTGACAGAGTGATTAACACTCACTCACAAACTCTGAGCTCAGTTTAGTGAGGGAATATATTTTTGGTTCTTAACCTCATGTTATTTTTTAATCGAGTTATTTGGAAACTTGGAAGCTTTGTACAGTACTGAATGTGTTTCCCTTCCCTCTGGTCCTGGTCACACTGTCCAGCATTCTAGTCTCTCCCTGAAAGTCTTAGACATTGTCCTTTGGACATTGCTGCTCTCTCTTTTCAGTCACAGTCAAGAGGGAAAGTGGAACAGGCCTCACTGATTCTATGTCATGCTCTCCTATCAAGCCTTCCAAGAAGAACATATAGAACTTTCTGAATGGAAATATTGGGACATTTTAAAGGGGTGGAGGGGTGACAAAGTGAGAATGTATATGTTAAAATCAAGTGCTGAATAGACTTTCCTTAGAAATAAATTCAGTCATTAAAAAGAGGTTAGTGTTTTAGTACCTACTCAGGTTCTTTGCACTCAGATATGCTGCATTCCTTTCAGACTCCCTTCAAATCTTTATCCTGTTTTAAAAAACACTGTCATTCCTGCTTCACCAGGGACTACGTTTTCTGAAGTTCAAATCTAGCATTCAGGGAGGGCACCGGCAGACTGTTTCAGCTGGTCATCACTCCTACTTCCACAAGAACACAGAGCTAGAGACATTAGTATTCCAAACTCTAGGCCTGAGGATGAGTTTTTGTCTCCAGATATACATTGTGGAACACACACAGACGCGTGCGTGCACACATGCGCACACACACACACACAATACACCTTTCAAAAACTGCCTAATGATTGCTGCCTGGAATTCCTAGATGTTGACCCTTAAGCAAGATGCTGTCCTCTCGTCTCTCCACAGTCACAATTAGGAGGTGAGAAGGGATATAATCTCAGACACATAAGGTGAAGATGAGAAAAATTTTCCTAACTCCTTGGAGGATGGTAAGAGGCATTCCTTTTCCACGTTGTCAATAAATCTCATGTTTCTCTAGGTCTTCCATGGAAAATGCCCTGATAATTATTCTAGTAAATTATTGAATAAATAGCTAGTAAAGTTGCTTGTCTTCAGTATTGATCAGCAATGAGTGGGCCAACTAATCGATTTTTGCCTAATATAATTCCAGGCTGTGACCTCAGTATTCTTACTTTGATATACTCCTTCAATTTGACGTATTTAGGCTGACGTGTCTCTTATGATCATTTATTTCTACCATGTTCTAGGGCTCTACTAGGTGCCAGATAGGCAGAGATAGAAAAATCAAACTTTCAATAATGAGTTTAGAATTGAAAGGAGGAAGTAGATAAGTAAATTGGCAATTTTAATATAATGGGCTGCATGTATAATAAACAATATGTTATGAAAGAGACTAAGCCACATTAAGGAAACAAACGAGCAAAAAGGGATCTTTTTGCTAGATGAGGCTGAGAGATAAACAAAAGACAGATCATTAGGACTTTATAGTTGAGGATGTCAGAAAGACAAAGTTTCAAGCAGCAGCAAGCAAATAATGTTGAATGGATAGATAGCCTAAGGCTATTTAAGAGTTGACTTTATAAGGGAAGTTTTCAAAAAGAGTTTAAGAGAGGATTTAAAAATAAAATTTGAGTCTCAGGTCTGGTCCATTTGGCCAATGTGATCGTTTACCTATAGTAAAAAGACAATACAAGAGTAAAAGGAAGTGTATAAAAGTTGGAGAGCTTAGCAGAAAGGAAAATAACATATTCAATTTTTTGATACATTAAATTTGAAACACATAGAATATATCCAAATTGAGCTGTCTTACAAGTACATAAATATGTAGTAAAAATTCTCATATCTGAAATAATCAGAGCTGGCTTCTGGTCAGTTATTTGACTGAAGTGGAAAGCACACATTACGGAACGGATGCACACTAGAACAGTTCAAACATCATATATTAATCTATTATCTTATTGGGTAATAAATTCAATATGGTATTGTAAGGCATTTTCTCTGAAAATGTTTTCTAACCATTGAAGTTATGAAGTCATCTTTTCTTATATAAGTAAAGTGTTAGTCACTCAGTCGTGTCCAACTCTTTGTGATCCCATGATCTGTAACCTGCCATGCTCCTCTGTCCATAGGATTCTCCAGCAAGAACACTAGAGTGGGTAGCCATTCCCTTCTCCAGGGGATCTTCCCAACCTAGGGATTGAACTGGGTCTCCCATGTTGTGAGCAGATTCTTTACTGTCTGAGCCATCAGAGAAGCATTCATTGTAAGCTACGGACTTTAGTTAATAATAGTATATCAATATTGATTCATCAGTTGTAAGAAATATACCATACTAATTCATGCTGTTAATAATTGGGAATTGTGTGATAGTGAAGGGATCTGTATGAGAACTCTCTGTATCACCTGCTCAATTTTTCTGTAATTATTTAACTGTTTTATTAAAAGTCCATTAATTAAGTACAGACACACACAAGCACAACACGCACACTTCTACAACTAATTTTGCATGTGATCTTGGACAAATCTTAACTGCAGTTTACTTGTCAATAAACTTGGATTGTTAAAACAGATTTCATATGAAGATTAATTTAAAATGTCAGAATGTTAAATACATCAATGTAATATAAAAGAAAATTACTGAACTTCAGTTAATATTAATTCACTCCATACATGTCCATATTCTTATTACACCCATTTATCTCTATCATGGAGAATTTATTCAACTGAAAATTACCATACCAAAAATAAAAAGACTCAATTTAATACGATATAAACAATAAGGAAAATTTATTATCTCATAAAGCAGAATTAACATGGATAAGAATTGTTCACCTTAAAAAAAAATAGCTATTGGATAGACATCTAGGAGGTATCCTATAATAATTTTTGTTTCATGCAACTTTTTGGCATTATGTGAAATATGGTTTTATCACTATAATTTGTTTTAAAATTGGCTCAAGAATGAATATATTTTGCCCCTTGCTTGATAACTTTGTAGGGTCACAATATCTATAATGTGTTTTATTTTAATATCCCCATCTATTTTTGCCACCAGAGAGAGAACAGTGTTTTTGTTGACACACAGGTGTACCTGATTTTCAATCATATTATTTCTGCAGGATCTCAGTTGGGGGTACCAGGGATTTATGGCAAAGACAGAAATTATTATCAAATCCATTCTACTTTTCTAGGAGCATCATGAGACTACAGATAAAAAGAATAAAAGCTATTTTGCTTTTCTTATAAACAATAATTTTTCTAAGTGACTATGACCAGTGCTATTATTGCCACTCGTTCATAATCTATTTTATGCCCAGGCTGTCAGAGTAGAAAATTGCTTCAGGTCAAAGTTAATAAGTTAGAACTGTGGAATACATATTTATATTTCAGATGAACTGAATCACTGTTAAATTCTATATTTATAAATTATAAATGTCAACCAAAAATCACTTAATATTTACTGTAGACAAGTAATCATTGTACAAAGCATCTAAAGTAGCCCGCATCTTGAATCTGCAGGGTATTAGAATGTAATAGGTATTATGTGCTGGCTGTTATTCCAGATGTATGTTCTCTTTAAAAAAAAAAAAAAACACACACACAAAGCTGCAGTCAGTTATTTTAAATTTAAAATTTCTTATTGAGTGTCCCAGAATTAGGACATACAGTGTTGGATGGAGATATAATTTAGAGCAAATAATGTAATTCCTTACAAAATATGGTCATTCATTTAAAGATCATTTAATTCAGTGGTCTGATTATAATAGGGAAAATATCTAAACCACAGGAAGATTTCCTTGTTAAATATCGTGACAAGTTACTGTAGTAGCTAGAAAATAAACATTATGTTCCTGACCCACTCCCAAGTTAGTTTTTTTGTTTGTTTTCCTATGAGAATATAGCCTACCATAATAAAAAATGAAAGAAGAAAATACATTAATTCGTGGTCAGTGGTCTGTAAAGGAATTTTCCAAACATCTCAACTATCTTTGCCTTTTCTTTCATTGTTTTTATGTGCTCTTTCCTCTTTCTATCTCTGTTCTCATATATCTATTGGCATTTTTAAAAAGTGAGAGTTCTTCAATAGGCTTCAGAAGTGACCATTAAAGAAGAGAATCTGAACACAATCTGTTCTGACACGTCTGCCAGCCGCTACACAGCAGAGGATGACATATGAGCTGTGTGCTCAGTCACTCAGTCGTGTCTGACTCTTTGTGTCCCCAGGGACTCTAGCCAGCCACGCTCCTCTGTCTATGGGACTGTCCAGGCAGGAATACTGGAGTGGATAGCCATTCCCTTCTCCAGGGCATCTTCCTGACACAGGGATCAAACCCACGTCTCCTGCATTGTCAGGTGGATACTTTCCTACTGAGCCACCTGGGAAGCCCATAGTAATGGACAGCAGAGTCTTATTTATCTATAAATAAGATAAATATTTACCTTTAAATATTTTGCCGTGGGCTCAACATTACTTGACACCTTGGAATTATTAGGCCTGCTATTTATAAATATATAAATGCAATTAAAGAAGTAGTTACATTAAATAAAGTTATTTTTTGTAAGTTTCTTCCTGTTGTGAATAAGCAATGTATTTATTCTAAGACAGAAATAATTTTTGCTCAAATATTTTAGGTTAATATTTTCTTTATTTTAATTATACTTTATTCATGGAAAGTGGAGCAAAGATGATTAGAGAAAGTGACTAAAATAAACAAGAATAATGTAAACCAACAATAAAATAGTTTACACAAAATCTTTTCAGTCAAGGGCTGTGAAAGTTCTGAGATTTAATCTACTTAAAAGATGACAAGGTAGCCTGTAACAGGATCACGGATTCTGGTGGAAAATAGGAGACTGTTAGGTTAGAGATGAAGGGCAATGCTTTTCATTCAGGGCAATAGCATTAGCCTGAGGATCAGCATTTTGTTGCAGCCTTTCCCACTCCCCATCCTGGCAGATTCATGTGAAACATAGATGTACAGATTTATCTGCTCATAGTTGGTTGCACTGAAGAAGAACACTGAGCTTAGAGAAACAGATTCTCTTTTAATGATCAACAGTAAGCATGCTTACTCTTTTCTCCAGGGAGAGGAAGTATAGTTCTATTCCAAGTTTGTTCACTATCCAAACATTATTAAAAAAAAAAAAAAATCAGAAACAAAAGCACTCTTTATCTCACTTATAAGGCATACAAAAATGTGAGATACCTGGAGAATTGTTTTTCAACACCTTTTACCTTATACAAATGTTTTCTTAAGACTTCCTTCTAAGATAAAGCAATTCTTTGAAACATTTGGATGCGGAGAGTAGGAAAGTCAAAGAAATCCCACTTGAAGAATAAGTAGTGTTATACGACACTAATGAGGTAAGCTACAAAAGAAAAAATAATCCGTGTTCCAGACGCTGGGTTTCTTCTTTTCCTCTTTATATGTACCACTCCCCTGGTTTCTCTGTAATTTTATTTCTAAAGGTCTGCACTAGCGATGCTTTTCAGAAAACTTCCTTTAGGATACCAATGCCACTTTGCCTCCACTCGCAGAGTTGAAAGAGGCTGAGAGTTTGCGTTTCCTGATGGCTGCTCTTAGCCAGTGATTGACTGTGCTTGAATTGAAAGCTCATTATGCTGCTAATCAAGAAAAACACTGAAGTGAAGCCTACACTTCCAAGTTTGCCTGAGGGATCAGCTATATTTGCCCTCCATAAGATTTTCTGGAAATAATATTCTTTCTAACTTCTACTTCCCTTTATGTTTTCCCCATTACCTTCCTAGGTTCTCCTGAGAGCACTTTTTTAGTAAATCATCTTCACAAAAATTTTTGTTTTAGATTTTACTTCTTATTAACTATGCCAAAGCAGGGAAGAAAGATTAAAGAGAATGATAGCTTGTTGTTTAGTCACCAAGTCGTTCGACTCTTTGCGACCCATGGACTGCAGCATGCCAGGCTTCCCTGTCCCTCACCGTGTCCCGGAGTTCANTTTACTTCTTATTAACTATGCCAAAGCAGGGAAGAAAGATTAAAGAGAATGATAGCTTGTTGTTTAGTCACCAAGTCGTTCGACTCTTTGCGACCCATGGACTGCAGCATGCCAGGCTTCCCTGTCCCTCACCGTGTCCCGGAGTTCATGTCCATTATTAGTCATGTCCATTATTAGCTACCACTGCTGCTGCTGCTGCTGCTGCTGCTGCTGCTGCTGCCAAGTCGCTTCAGTCGTGTCCGACTCTGTGCGACCCCATAGACGGCAGCCCACCAGGCTCCTCCATCCCTGGGATTCTCCAGGCAAGAACACTGGAGTGCGTTGCTGTTTCCTTCTCCAGTGCATACATGCATGTTAAGTCGCTTCAGTCGTGTCCGACTATTGACTGCTTATTATTTTCCAAAACTGTGTAAGCCCTTGGTTTGATTGTCACAACAACTCTGTGAGGTAGGTATTATTATTCCATTTTACTTAGGAGAAAGAGAGATTCAGAGAGGTTGATTTGCCCAAGTCCCATTGATTTTAAGTGGTAGAGCCCAGTTCCAAAGCCATCTTCATCCACTTTGTGTCTAAATGCTATGGAGATTAGGAAATCTAAATTTCATTCTTCTGAATTTTGCTCTTGAGCTAAAAAAGCAGCTCTGAATAAAATTTTCATGAATTTTTTGTTAAAATATTAACAGTCAAGCACATGCCTACAGAGGTATTTTTAGCAGTGACTCTGTTCATAGATAATGCTTCCTAGATGCTACTGATGTCACTCTATCCTATAGTCATATACTCCAACTAAGAGCAATTTTAAAATCATTGTTCCTCAAATATTATGGTGACTGAAAATGCAAGAATCCTTGAGTCCACCAAGAGGTAGGAATTCTTGAGTCAAGCTTATAGAAAATCCAGATCTACTAGTTTTAAACCTACAGGTTTTGATGGGAAGCATTCTCTATACAGCTCAGAGAACTGCAATTGCATTATGGAACTGAATTATGGAAAGTCAAAGGAAGTGAAAGAGAACAATAATTAATACTTTAAAATAGATATTAATTTATCCTAATATAGTGATATATTGGAAAATATTTGTAAATTCAGTTTCAGTATTCCAATGTTGTTTTTTGCTGTATAATCTAATTGTGTTTTCTCTTTTTCCCTTATTTCCAGTGTAGATATATTTCAGTTGGGGGTACAAGGATGGATCCTTAGAAAATGTTAGATCACCTAACCTATATTTGAAAGCTTCTAATGAGGTCCCCAACCTTCCTGCATACTGCATACTGCAGTATGTGAGCAGAGGCTACTCTGAGGAACTGCTGTAAAGTGTCCAAGAACACAGAATTTGAGCCCAGGGATGCTCCAAACATGCATTCATATCTTTAAATTAGTATGTAAGGAATGTTGTGTGCTCAGTGACTCAGTCATGTCCAAATTTTTACAACCCCATGGACTGTAGCCTGCTAGGCTCCTCTGTCCATGGGATTTTCCAGACAAGAATAGTAGAGTGGGTTGGCATTTCCTTTTTCAAGGGATCTTCCCGACCCAGGGATCAAACCCACGTCTCCTGCATTGGCAAGCAGTTTCTTTACCACTGAGTAGCCTGGGAAGCCCATGTGAGGAATGTAAATTACAAACAATTCAGTTCAGTTCAGTTCATTTTAGTCATTCATTTTAGTTGTGCCTGACTCTTTGCAACTCCATGGACTGCAGCATGCCAACTTGCCTGTCCATCACCAGCTCCAAATTGACTATTATATGACATAATTAATTGACAAACTGTCAAATTTTCAACTATTTATCATAATCTAGGACTTACTCTTCTATAAAATTTAAAACTATTTTTATAGTTTTTTACATAGGTTCATTGTTTACATAATGAAAATCAAAGAATCTTTGCCTTCTCTTCTATAAAAAGATACATTTAATCAAAAATAACCATTTGCAATTGGATTGTCTTCTGATAATATGCAGAATGGCCTATCTTTTTTTTCTAATAGTGTTTACAACCATTGTTGCATCTTTTTTTTTTTTTTTGCATTTCATAGATATTCCAAAAGCATTTTATTACCCTTTCTTGCTCACAGTTTTCTCTTAAACTCAGTGCAATCTGCCTTCTAGGCTCACCATTGTAGTAAAATTGCTATATTAAAACTGATAAACAAAAATGACTTAGGCCATTAAATAAAAAATGCATAGTTCTCTTTTACATAAGCACCTAGTGATATTGACAATTATTAGCATACTTTATTTTTTACTTAAAATCGTCTTTGCCATTTTTCTCATGGTACTATGTTTCTCTAGTTTACACCTACCTCTGTGGAATCTTCTGTGTTTCCTCCATAGTTTCTTTTTCCTCTTTCCAAACTTCAATATTGTTTGTATTCTAATTTCAGGATCCATTTCTCTCTTTATACATTCTCCTTGGGGCTAATCTCAAGACTTCCAAGACTTTAATTAAAATCATCAGGGTGAAAATTTCCAGATAATTTTTTAATAGAGATTTTTTAGTAGATATTTCTTTTGAATCTTAGACCTGTGTAGTAGTTTCTCTTTTAAAAGATTTGTATTTCCATCTCAGAGTGATTAAATTCTTTATTTTCTATGAAACTGAAGCCCAAGGCATAATGGGAACCTATTCTACATGATGCCATTGTAGTTATCTTCACTGCAGTTGATAATATGCTTACCAAGATTCAAATTTATTTGTTCTCAAGTCGCTTTGTGCATGTTGCATTTGTTTCAAGCACATAATTTAATTCAGTGGTAAGTCAAATGATAAAACTTGAGTAGATGACTTTATTCCCACAACAATGAAATTTAATACTTTAGAAATTCCAAATTAGGCGAGTTGCTAAATAAATGATGTCAAGTATAGCATGGGTATGGTAACAATGTAATACTGGAGAAAAATAAATAGGTCAAAGAAATATATTGTTTTGTTCAGGAGTGCACTTTAAATAAATATCTAGAAGTCATGTTGTTTGACAGCAGATTATACAAGACAGGACTTCCCTGGTGGCTCAGAGAGTAAAGAATCTGCCTGCAACATGAGAGATTTACACACCTTTATATGAATACACCACAGTCTGTTTATATGTGCTAAGTCACTTCAGTTGTGTCCTACTATTTGCGACCCCATTGGCTGTAGCCTGACAGGTTGCTCTGTCCATGGAATTCTCCAGGCAAGAATACTGGAACAGGTTGCCATTTCCTTCTCCAGGGGTCCTTCCTGACACCCAGAGTCTGTTTATATAGCTAAGGGCATATTAGTTGCTTCTTGTTTTGGATGATTATACTGCTGTGGGCATTCATATACAGGTTTTGTATAAACAGACCTTTTCAGCTCCATTGGCTTTCTATTCTGTTCTATTGATCTATATGTCTGTTCTTGTGCCAGTACCACACTATGTAGATTACTATAGCACTACTCTGATAGTTCAGTTAGTAAAGAATCCACCTGCAATGCAGGAGACCCCGGTTCAATTCCTGGGTCGAGAAGATCCCCAGGAGAAGGGATAGACCATGCATTCCAGTATTCTTGGTCTTCCCTTGTGGGTCCACTGCTAAAGAATCTGCTTACAATGTGGGAAACCTGGGTTTGATCCTTGCTGCTGCTAAGTCGCTTCAGTCGTGATCGACTCTGTGCGACCCCATAGACGGCAGGCCACCAGGCTCCCCCGTCCCTGGGATTCTCTAGGCAAGAGTACTGGAGTGGGTTGCCATTTCCTTCTCCAATGCATGAAAGTGAAAAGTGAAAGTGAAGTCACTCAGTCGTGTCTGACTCTTAGCGACCCCATGGACTGCAGCTTACCAGGCTCCTCCATCCATGGGATTTTCCAGGCAAGAGTACTGGAGTGGGGTGCCATTGCCTTCTGGGTTTGATCCCTAGGTCGGGAAAATCCCTTGGAAAAGGGAGAGGCTACCAACTCCAGTATTCTGTGCTAGATATTTCCATAGACTACATAGACGATGGGGTCACAGAGAACTGGACACAACCAAGCGACTTTCACTTTCACTTTAAGGTCAAGTAGTCATTTCTCTAACTTTCTTTTTCAGGATCATGTTGACCATTCTGGATCTTTTGCTTTCCATATAAAATGTAGAACAACATTGTCAATATGCCCCAAATAACTTGCTGGTATTTTGATTGCAGGGTGCTAAATCTATAGATCAAGAAAGAGAAATTGACATCTAAAAAATGTGTCTTCCTACCCATGAATATAAAAAGCCTATTTATTTAGACCATCTTGATTTCTTTAAACTGGACTTTGTAACTCCCATCTATAAATCCTGTATTTATTTGTCAAATTTATACACAGATATTTCTATCTGTGTTGTGCTAATGTAAGTAATTGCTATTGACTGAATCGTGTCTTTCCAAATTCATAGGTTGAGCTCTAACACACACTGTGACTGTATCTGGAGATGGTGCCTTTAAGAAAATAATGAAGGTTAAATGAGGCTCTAAGGATTGGGTCTTCTTCCAACTTAGCCTTATAAAAATTGGAATAAATGTCAGGAGTATGTACCCAAAGAGAAAAGGCCATGAGATGATGCCTCCCAGTCAAGAAGAGAGTTCGCAGGAGAAACCAACTCTCCTAACACTTTGATCTTCGACTTCCAGCCTCCAAAACTATGATAAAATAAATATATACTGTTAAAACTCTTCCATGTAGTATTTTTTTATGATGACCCAGATGTCTAATAAGTGATGTTTTGCTCTTAATTTCAAATTCCAGTTACTCATTTCTGGTGTTTAGAAAAGCAATTNATAATTTTTCTTATTAAACTAACCCCATATGAATTTGTGATTTATTTCTTCTGGTTGTACTCTCACTGTTACAATGTATCATGAAGATGAAGTAATTCCTAAAGGATAAGTTCAGAAAAACTGTAAGGGTAATTTTTACGTAATTTCTGATTTAAAAGTCACCATTATATGAAAGCGCTTCCTGGGTAGTTCAGCTGGTATACCATCCATCTGCAATGCAGAAGACCCTGTTTGATTCCTGGGTTGGGAAGACCCCCTGGAGAAGGGCATGGCAACCCACTGCAGTCTTCTTGCCTGGAGAATCCTTATGGACAGGGAGCCTGGTGGGCTATAGTTCATGGGGTCATAAAGAGTCGGACACAACTGAGGGACTAAGCACAGAACATTACGTGGAATTATTAGATTATATATAAAAGAATATTATGTTATTTCTTTCATATATTGTTTTCCTTTTATTGATATATTTAGACCATAAGTCTGTTTTTTTCAGTGCTAAAATCAAATATTTTTTAAAATACCTTTTCTTCTGTGAGTGCCACGTTTAACAATGCTCCTTTCTGTTGTATCCACTATAAAGAAAGAAAGAAGGACACGTTCATAAACAGACATAAACATTTATGAAGAGTATGTATGGGAAGAAATAATTGAATCTCTAAATTCCTGAAAGTCTGCATATTCATATAAAATCCATACCTATCTGGACAATTCTGTTGAGAATCATTTATTTTCAATTTTCACATATTTTATTTTTTGTCATGGGCTATTTTGTTGAATAGTTTCACAAATTACTTTTTCTTAATTCCTGACAGAGTAAGCAATGAAAAATTGTTAAATTTTTCATTGTTCTTTTTCCATTTATACCAAATTTCTTATGCTTAAGAATCATCTGTTTCTTAGACTTTTTTGTCATCTCATTTCTTTTATTAACAATCTAGTAATTAGATATTCTCTGATGATCATTTTAAAATAAAGAAAATTGTGTTCTCCACCCTCCCCTTGTCTAGGGGATAGCCTGCAGAAAAGGAGACATGAGGGCAGAGCCACTGCCAGGGGTTTGGTGGCCAGAGGTGTCCTGCAGCTCTGTGTTAAAGGGGCAGAGCCTGATTAGATGGTGGGTGGGGAATCCAGATTAGCCTTTTTCGGAAGCAAGAGGTAAGTGAAGATGACCAGCAGGTACTTGGGGGAATGCTTGGTGTTGTCAACTTTTGGAAAAGTTAGTTTTTGGCCTTTGGTGGGATATCACTTCATGTAGCTCAGATGGCTCTCATCTAGAGGTCCACAGATGATAGGTGCTGGGAAGGGTTGGGGAAGTCGTGTACTGCTGGTGGTGAGTGTGAACTGGTGTAGTCACTGTGGGGCAGTGGGAAGGTTCCATAGAAGACTGAAGGTGGAGCTGCTATGTGGTCCTGCAGTCCCAATCCTTGGTTCATATCCCAAAGTAACAGAGGACTCTACTTGTAGGGAATGCATACCCCCCAGTGCTGTCTCTTATACACATCTTCTCCTCCTCTTGAACCTCCTTCCCACCTTCCACTCCGTCCCACCCCTCTAGGTTTTCATAGAGCCCTGGGTTGAGTTCCCTAGTCATACAGCAAATTCCCACTAGCTATATGTTTTACATATAGTGGTGTGTATGTTTCCATGCTACTCTTTCCATGCATCCCACCCTCACCTTCCCTGCCCCTTGCAATTATCTTTTATATACTAACCTTATACATTACAGTCTCACTACAATTATTTATTAGAACCAGGATTTTTTTGTGATTGATAAGTACCTTCTACATACACAGTCACGGCATTTGTGAGCAAGAAGTTTTATTTCTTCTTCCCCAATCTTCATATCTTAACTTCCTCTCTTTCCCTTATTGCATTAACTAGAACTAATGGTACGATGTTGAATAAAAGTCCTAGAGGGGATTATCCTTGACTTGTTCCTGATCTTAGGGGGAAAGCATCCTGTTTCTCACCTTAGTTATAATGTTATCTACATTATTTTAAATAAGTGTACCACAGTAGTGGATTTAGTCTTCATCTTTCCACATCTTTTATCTATTTACATTTCATGTTTCTGGTTGAAATTTTTCCATTGACACGTTTTCAAGCTTTTTGGTACTTTCTTTTGCCGTTTCCAGCTTACTACTGTGATTACGAACATTCTATTTTCATTTCCATTGAACGTTTTTTGACTTTTTTTAGCATTTCCTTCTGATCTTCACTTTGAGTTTCCAGCTCTCTGCTTACATTACCTGTTTGTTTGCATGTTGCCTGCTTTTTTTCATGAGCATCTTCAGCATATTAATCATAATGATTTTAAATTCTCTAAATTCATTTTAAAATCAGTTTCATATCTCACTCTGGTTTTGATTATTTGTCTCATGTCTTTTTAAAATGTGTTATATTGTGCTGTTGCTTTTATTGTTGAGAATTGCGCATGACTTATCAGGTAATGTGAGACTTTATGTTAATCTGGGAAGGTGCTGAACTGTGTTTAATATTTTCTATAGATGTAGGTGCCAGAGGACTCAGTCTTTTCATGTGTAATTTTATCTCCCTATTTTCTTTGAATTTCCTTAAGAACTTCTTAAATGGAATCCATATCTTACAGCTCTTTCAGTAATAATCCAGTTATTATTCTGAAGCCCTGTTGATGTGGTGTTAAGATATGGACAAAGAGAAGCATAAAAATGTCTTATAGTTAAATCTCAGTTTTAGTTGGCCTGAGTTACTGGGTTAAGATGCAGAAGCATTTCAAAACCTTTTTATTCCCCCTGTACATAAACTAAGATGGACAGAGGAGTTGGGAGCTGTCTAATTGCCCTTCCTCCAGGTCATATAATGCTCTGGTAAAGTAGTTTCCCCTGAAGGGAAAAGTTTTGTTATAGAGACAGCTCTAGGCATATTTCAAAATGCTTACTTATTTTCTAGGTGCATTTCAAAATGGATACTTTTTTCCTCCTCCTGACCAAAATATTAGAGATATTTTTCAGTTTTCACAGTGAACTACTGGTGGGGTTGCTAGAGGTAAATTTATAAAGTTTCAGGGAGACCCTTATAAGATGGGGCTCCAAGAAGTTCTAGTCAAGCTACTGTCAAGTCCATGGGGTTGCACAGAGTTGGGCATGACTAACCTAGTAACACCAACACTTTCAAGTCAGTACCTCCTCAGCCGCACAAAGTCTTCAACAGGACTGTGAAAGTGTTCCACCAGTTCATGGCTTCAGCTGCTTCAGTTCCAGGTAAACTTATCCTGATCGTAGCTGTTCTTGTCTTTATCTGGCTGCTTCTCTAGATTTCTGGAAGACTATTTGTCCCACGGCCTAAATTCTCCAGAGGATCTAAACAAAAGTTGGTGACTTGGGGTCTGCTGAATTTTTATCTTGTTGTGAGAATGACAGTGAAGATACATACACACAGAAAGAAAAAGCAACTAAAAAAATACACACTAAAGATTGTTATCAAACCACAAGAATTTCCAACTTTTAAATTGATGGAGCTCAAGCCAGAAGTCTGTAAAAGGGTGTTTTAATCTCAGTTTTGTTTATCAGTGGTGAAACTATACCCAATAACTCATGAATAAATCATATGCGAGTAAATGGGCTTCCCTGGTGGCTCAGATAGTAATCTGCTTGCAATGCAGGAGACATGGGTTTGATGCCTGGATTGGGAAGATTCCCTGAGGAAGGGAATGGCAAGAGCCTCCAGTATTCTTGCCTGGAGAATTCCATGGAAGAGGAGGTCGATGGACTACAATCCATGGGGTTGCAGAGTTGGACATGACTGAGTGACTAAGTACGCACACAAGTCCGCTGAATCTGATTCCATCCAACCATCTCATCCTCTGTTGCACAAAGACAACTCAGTTAGCTATAGCCAAAGGTCAATATTCTTCATATGACTCAGAAGTCCCAAGGCTAAGCTTATATTAGGCTTGACTTGAGTCCTTGTCTCAAGCACCATAGTTAGGGATTTCTTTCTGCTACCCTAGTAGGATGGGAAATGAAGCTTGATGTTTGGCATCCCAAAGGACCATGTGCATGCCATATATCAGTTTATTATCTCAGCTTCAAATCCAGTGTTTTCTCCCCATTCTGCAATAATGGAGCTAGATTCCAAGCCTTTTTCCTTGGCATAGAGCAAGATGTTTACTTTTGTCAGCACATGGTGATGTAGATATAGAACTAAAGAAAGGGCATCTCTTCCTATTCCAGTGTACTTCTATTTTTATTTTTCCTCCTCTTCTCACTACTGCCAGTATTGCATATTGGGGAACATTCTGTTACATTCCACCTGGCTGGAAGCCTAGAGAAAGTAGTCCCTCAGCGAAATTACAGCTTTGGCCTTAGCTCAGTGACACCCTCAATGAAGCTATCCCTGAACTGATACTGCACATACTATATGTCACCCAGCCAGCACAGGAGCTCTTGACACTTCCATTTCTTTCTTGCATCTGCCCTCCAAATGGCCTACCTCAGCCTGGAAGTGTTTTCTTCTAGTTGGCATCTCACTTGCATCCCAGCAACACTCCGCCTATAGCCTGCAGGTTCTTTTCTATTTTCCAATCAGTTTCCTGTACATGAGCCTTGACCCATCTGCACACTAGAAGCTATTTCCTGCTTGTTGATGACTGCATACTGGTTCTTACCTGGAACAAGTCAGAAAGCATCTAGTGTAGTAGGCTGTAGCCACACTTCTCCGATGAAGTCTGAATCCCAGCTTTGGAACTGGGACTCCACTCCCAAGTTTGTTCCATTTTTGAGGTACTCTCTGGGATTCCTAGGCTATTCATTAGAGCCCCTAGAGAAACTTCATAGTCCACCCTTGTTATAGTTAAATAATTTTTCTTATTAAACTAACCCCATATGAATTTGTGATTTATTTCTTCTGGTTGTACTCTCACTGTTACAATGTATCATGAAGATGAAGTAATTCCTAAAGGATAAGTTCAGAAAAACTGTAAGGGTAATTTTTACGTAATTTCTGATTTAAAAGTCACCATTATATGAAAGCGCTTCCTGGGTAGTTCAGCTGGTATACCATCCATCTGCAATGCAGAAGACCCTGTTTGATTCCTGGGTTGGGAAGACCCCCTGGAGAAGGGCATGGCAACCCACTGCAGTCTTCTTGCCTGGAGAATCCTTATGGACAGGGAGCCTGGTGGGCTATAGTTCATGGGGTCATAAAGAGTCGGACACAACTGAGGGACTAAGCACAGAACATTACGTGGAATTATTAGATTATATATAAAAGAATATTATGTTATTTCTTTCATATATNCATGGCAACCCACTGCAGTCTTCTTGCCTGGAGAATCCTTATGGACAGGGAGCCTGGTGGGCTATAGTTCATGGGGTCATAAAGAGTCGGACACAACTGAGGGACTAAGCACAGAACATTACGTGGAATTATTAGATTATATATAAAAGAATATTATGTTATTTTTTTCATATATTGTTTTCCTTTTATTGATATATTTAGACCATAAGTCTGTTTTTTTCAGTGCTAAAATCAAATATTTTTTTAAAATACCTTTTCTTCTGTGAGTGCCACGTTTAACAATGCTCCTTTCTGTTGTATCCACTATAAAGAAAGAAAGAAGGACACATTCATAAACAGACATAAACATTTATGAAGAGTATGTATGGGAAGAAATAATTGAATCTCTAAATTCCTGAAAGTCTGCATATTCATATAAAATCCATACCTATCTGGACAATTCTGTTGAGAATCATTTATTTTCAATTTTCACATATTTTATTTTTTGTCATGGGCTATTTTGTTGAATAGTTTCACAAATTACTTTTTCTTAATTCCTGACAGAGTAAGCAATGAAAAATTGTTAAATTTTTCATTGTTCTTTTTCCATTTATACCAAATTTCTTATGCTTAAGAATCATCTGTTTCTTAGACTTTTTTGTCATCTCATTTCTTTTATTAACAATCTAGTAATTAGATATTCTCTGATGATCATTTTAAAATAAAGAAAATTGTGTTCTCCACCCTCCCCTTGTCTAGGGGATAGCCTGCAGAAAAGGAGACATGAGGGCAGAGCCACTGCCAGGGGTTTGGTGGCCAGAGGTGTCCTGCAGCTCTGTGTTAAAGGGGCAGAGCCTGATTAGATGGTGGGTGGGGAATCCAGATTAGCCTTTTTCGGAAGCAAGAGGTAAGTGAAGATGACCAGCAGGTACTTGGGGGAATGCTTGGTGTTGTCAACTTTTGGAAAAGTTAGTTTTTGGCCTTTGGTGGGATATCACTTCATGTAGCTCAGATGGCTCTCATCTAGAGGTCCACAGATGATAGGTGCTGGGAAGGGTTGGGGAAGTCGTGTACTGCTGGTGGTGAGTGTGAACTGGTGTAGTCACTGTGGGGCAGTGGGAAGGTTCCATAGAAGACTGAAGGTGGAGCTGCTATGTGGTCCTGCAGTCCCAATCCTTGGTTCATATCCCAAAGTAACAGAGGACTCTACTTGTAGGGAATGCATACCCCCCAGTGTTCCTGTGGCAGTATTAGCAGGGGCTGTGGGATGGGAGTAGCCCAGAACTCTTCAGTGCATGGTGGGCTGGGGATGATGTTGTGTAGGGGTAAGGGGAATGTTATTGGCCATGGGAGGGAATGGGGTATTGCTGTTTGTGCGGCATGAATGGACCCAAAGTGTATTTGCTTGGTGGGATAGGTCAGAAAAAGAGGGGCAGTGCAGTGTCATATTGCTTGTGTGTGTGTGTGTGGTAGTCTAAGAATGATACAGATGAATGTGTGTACTGTTAAGAGTGGACTTGGAGACATGGAGGGCAGGCTTGTAGTTGTGGGGTGGGGAAGGAGAGAGGGACTGATAGGGAGTGTCAGATTGACTACTGTACATAGAGTGGATTGGTGGTGGGGATTTCCTTTATAGCAGGGAATCAAATTCAATGTCTTGTGATGACCTATAAAGTAACAGGATTTGAAGAAAGAATAACTGGGTCGTTTTGCTATGCACTTGATCCTAGGACAGTGTTGTAGAAGTAACCTATAAAAAATAAATCTGTGTTTTTTTTTTAAATTAAGAGGTTTCCTACACAACAAGAAGTTTTCACATATGTAACAATGAATTGCAAACATTAAAAATATGTGTAATGATGATTTATAAACGTTACTTGGGTCCCTTACAAAATCTAACGAGGAAATTTTCTGCCTTGCCTGTGCAAAAAAAGTTCACTCTGATAATATAGAGGGTTTTTCTTCTGCATTTCAATAGCTTGTAGACTAAGTTTCTGAGTTATTAGTCATATAGTATTGACAGAAATAATCAAGAATCCAA
>SJYV01012455.1:0-13256 GCA_006410875.1 Neotragus pygmaeus | reverse complement strand
TGGAAAGACTCTGATGCTGGGAGGGATTGGGGGCAGGAGAAGAAGGGGATGGCAGAGGATGAGGTGGCTGGATGGCATCATCGACTCGATGGACATATGTTTGAGTGAACTCTGGGAGTTGGTGCTGGACAGGGAGGCCTGGTGTGCTGCAATTCATGGGATCACAGAGTCGGACACAACTGAGCAACTGAACTGAATTGAACTGAAGGCTATTCTGGGGTCTTTAGTAGGATGGACTAAAATTATGAATTTGGTTTTTGTGATCCATTGTATATTTTCAGTAGCTCAGTCATGTCCTACTCTTTGCCACCATAAGGACTGTGGCCTGCCAGCCTCCTCTGTCTATAGGAATTTCCAGCCAAAAATACTGGAGTGGGTTGTCATTTCCTTCTGCAAGGGATCTCCCTGACAAAGGGATTGCACTCCGGTCTCCTGCATTGCAGTTGAATTCTTTACCACTGAGCCACCAGGAAAGAGCCTTTGATTCCATAAGTTCCCCTACTTCTCAAAAAGTATATATGCTTTTCAGTCATTGTACCATGCTGCTGCTGCTGCTACTAAGTTGCTTCAGTCGTGTCTGACTCTGTGCAACCCCAGAGATGGTAGCCCACCAGGCTCCCCAGAACCCTGGAGTGGGTTGCCATTTCCTTCTCCAAGGCATGAAAGTGAAAAGTGAAAGGGAAGTCATTCAGTCATGTCCGACTCTTCGTGATCCCATGGACTGTAGCCTACTAGGCTCCTCTGCCCATGGGATTTTCCAGGCAAGAGTACATTGTACCATATTGACTCCAAAATTTGTCAAATCATTATGCCTTATGTTGCCAATTTGTTATAGGTAGTTTTAAATCAAGCTGTCTCAAAACTTATAAGCTTAGCAAAGGACCCATTAAATATATTATTTACTGAGGATTTCATGAGGGCTTGGCTGAACTACTTTTTAGGTCTATGGTATGGATTGAGTCATGATGCTGACAACTGATCTGTGCTGGAAAGTCACTGCTGGCTATGCTCACAATCCTGGCATCCTGGCAGGGATAGTTGTAGATGTGAGTCCTCTAGAACTCTATCTTTTTTTCTATTTTATTTTATTTTTTTAAGAACTCTATTTTTGTCTATGTAATATTAAGTTTTCTTACATAGCTTCAGCAGTAAAGCAGTTGTGTTTCATAAATAAGGGCTCAGGTGAAAGAGCAGAGTGGCTGATTGTGGTTACTCTATTGATATTTGTCAAAGGTGTCATAGGGTCAAAAGACAGAGAATGCAGACAATCATTAAAATGGAGATCATTCACAGAAATAATCTGTGGCCATATCTTTTAGCACCACATACATTTTTCCAGTAGTCATGGATGGATATGAGAGTTGGACTATAAAGAAAGCTGAGTGTTGAAAAATTGATGCTTTTGAACTGTGGTATTAGAGAAGACTCTTGAGAGTCCCTTGGACAGCAAGAAGGTCCAATTAGTCAATCCTAAAGGAAATCCATCCTGAATATTCATTGGAAAGACTGATGTTGAGTCTGAATACTTTGGCCACCTGATGCGAAGAACTGACTCATTTGAAAAGATGGGAAAGATTGAAGATAGGAGGAGAAGGTGATGACAGAGGATGAGATGGGTGGATGGTATCACCGACTCAATGGACATGAGTTCTAGTAGGCGCCAGGAGTTGGTGATGGACAGGGAAAACTGGCGTGCTGCAGTCCGTGGGGTCACAGAGTCGGACATGACTGAGTGACTGAACTGAACTGAACATATTTCATAAAACACTTTTGACTTGACTATTGTGACAAAATTAAGTCAACTTTCCACTACTGGGCTTCCCTGGTGGCACAATTGGTAAATCATCTTCAATCCGGGAGACCTGTGTGCAGGCTCTGGGTTGGCAAGATCCCTTGCAGAAAGGAACAGCTACCCATTCCAGTATTCTGGCCTGCAGAATCTAAGGATTGTGTATCAGTGGGGCCACAAAGAGTCAGACATGACTGGGTGACTTTTACTTTCACTTTCCAATATCTATTTTTTCAAGAACTTCTAACAAGGTTTTGCATTTTAACTTTTGAATGTCAGACAATTCAGACCTAATTTTCCTAATGTTCACACTATTTTGACCCTTATAACCATTTAATCACAGTTACTTTAGTTCATCTGCCTAGCAAACCATATGTCCCCTTTTTCTCTTAGGCTCCATGAACAGTGCTTCAACATTTAGCATTGGTCAAAGTGGGTGACACACCTTTAAAATGGTTGGGGTATTTTTAGTCAACAATGTCCGAGTTGCTCTACTCCATGCTAGAACCTAAAAATGAGCTTTCAAATAGTGTGTACATGCAAATATGTGTACTTGTATGTCCATGTGAATCAGTCACACAGTCGTGTCTGACTCTTTCTGAGAACATGAACGACAGTACAGCATGTGTCCCTGTCCTTGACTAGCTCAAACTCACGTCCATTGAGTCAATGATGCCACCCAACCATCTCATCTTTTATCACCCCCTTCTCTTGCCCTCAATCTTTCCTAACATCAGGTCTCTTTTCCAGTGAGTCAGCTCTTCACATCAGACGGTCAGGTATTGGAGTTTCAGCTTCAGCATCAGTCCTTCTAATGAATAATCAGGACTGATTTCTTTTAGGATTGAATGGTTTGATCTCCTTGCCGTCCAAGGGACTTATGAGTCTTCTCCAGCACCCCATTTTGAAAGCATCAGTTCTTCAGTGCTCGGCCTTCTTTATGGTCTGTGTATTATGTGCAAACAAATGGTTTCAGGGTTTTTCTTGCTTCATTTTTCTTACTTGTAATCATATGCCTTGCACTTCTAATTTCTCAAATAACCATTTAAGCCTGATGGCTAATATGACTCATGTTGTTGTTCAGTTGCTAAGTCATGTCCGCTCTTTTCAACCCCATGAACTGCAGCATGACACGCTTCACTGTCTTCTACCATCTCTTTCAGTTTGTTCAAGTTCATGTCCTTTGGGTCAATGATGTCCTCCAATCATGTCATCCTCTGCAGCCCTCTTCTCCTTTTGTCTTCATTTTTTCCCAGCATCAGAATCTTTCCCAGTGAGTCAGCCCTTCCCATCAGGTGGCCAAAGTATTAGAGCTTAAGCTTTAGCATCAGTCATATGTTGTCATCAACATATTATCAAATGATGTCATATATATCACCAAAATTTAATTTAGGATGCTTATTTTATCTCTAGGTGCAGACCAAGTATTTTACTATTTCCAACTCTTCAACGAAACATTTGTCTGAATTCTGAACATTCTACACATTGTTCATACCCATAACTCAAGGTGACACAACAGTGTACCTATAGTTCCAGTCTCACATGTGGTATAATCATACATTCAGGAGTTTTGAATGAATGCGATTTTTGAGGAAAATGGAAAGCAAAGATTTGTGCTAGGAATTTGATATTTAACAGTCACTACAAATCTGTGAGTCTTCCCAGTTTGTGCTAGTGGTAAAGAACCTGCCTGACAATGTAGGAGACACAAGAGATGCATGATGGATCCCGGGTTAGAAGATTCCCTGGAGAAGGGCGTGGCAACCCACTCCACTATTCTTGCCTGGAAAATCCCCGTGGACAGAGGAGCCTGGAGGGCTACAGTCCATGAGGTCACACAGAGTCAGATACTACTGTAGTGACTTAGCACACACTCAGAAAATTGCATTAAAACTGTTCTGTACCATTTTCTAGTTCAATAAACTAACCACAATTATATTAATCCAATTGCCAATCTATGTTTGTTTGTCTTCATGGCCACTTACCTTGAGGGACACAAACATATAACATTTTTTTTTGTTGTTATTTTCTTGGCTGCAGTACAAATCCAACCACCAAGGCATTAAAATAAGTTAATCATAGAAGAATCAGTATGTGAGAAACAGGTTTTCAGTATTTCAGCTGGCCAAATGTCTTCTTAAAGAATTTAGGATTCCTTTGCAGTATAACGGGAATGATATTAGTGCATGGCCAGCTTTTTAATACAGAAATAGTAGATAAAAAAATCCAAATTTTGACAAATGTATACATAGGTAAAACTGGAGAATCGTGCATGTACAGATATGTTCATCCAAGTGATGCAAATTGGAGAATTTCTGGGTTTTTTGAAAAGCTTTGTTCTTTAGCTGACCTGGATCAATGAAATTTAACAAAAATGTGCACTTTTGCTTGCATATTCTACTAATCATCAGTGTTGCTATGTGGAAGAAGCATGGGCTTAGATAAGGCATTGGCACTAATTCTTATGCCTTATATGAAATTTCCATGGAATTTAACAATCTAGGGTTGGACTGTGGTTTGGCAGACTCTGAGTGTCCTTGTCATAACCTGAGACTTGAGACACATTGAGAAGAAAATTAAGAGAAGCTTTAATATCACAATGTTTTAACTGTTTTCTGCAAATAATATAGAAATATTTTTCAGTGTACATGTTCAGTTAGGGAGATAGTAGATCAGAACATGTGCAAGGAAAGATACCAAGAGAATGGAATATACACTTAAAAATGAATGGTCCTAGCTGGACTTCCTGCTAGGTCAGCATATGTCATATTATAGGATGACTTCAGGAACTGAGTTTTGATTTCTGGGCCTTGAAGAACCCTGAAAGCAAATGTCTCTAAGAGTAGGTATGAAGAGACATGGTAAAAGGAAAAAAAAAAAAAAAGATTCACAACCTGTGATACTGGGATTAAATAATCATGCTACAGTATTTGGCCAAGAGCTTGGGGGATGTAAGTCCATAAAGACAGCAATGCTTCCTTAATTTTAGCAGACATCACACAGCATGCTTTTCTTCTTGACAGTGAGAGGGAAGGGGTAGTAGTTAACCTAGCTAGAGTAAGAGCTGCAGGACTGAGGAAAAAAGTGTATGAGAAAAGGAATCCTCAGCTGTAACTCAGAGAAAGCTTGATTCTAGAAGCAGTAGGGAGTTGCAAGTGACTGGCATGAGAATCAAACTAATCATCTTTCACAGCTCCTGCCATATGTCAGGTCACTGTTCTGATTGCCTCCTATCCATCCCACTGGTGAGAGAGGGATTCGTCACCCCCAGTAGCAAAAGATGTTCTAACACATGCCATTCGACACTGGACAGATGAGAACAGCGGCAGCTTACCATCACATATACTCCCAGCCCAGGTAGCTGGACGCTGCTTACCACACAGGTCCACAAGGTGTTGCAGTGAGGTACTCAGCAAACCAGAAGTGTTTGGAGGGGGCAAGCTTTGTAGTAACAAAAAGATAAGGTGTCCCTGGTTCCAACAGGAAAATATGGTTTACTTGCTGAAATAATTTTTAGATACCATATTTTTTTGGTCTTCCAAGTTTCCTGAAGTGACATTTTTCTAACCTTTATTTGCTGTTGATTAACACAAGCTATCATCTTACACTCTGCTCTGTGAGTTTTCTTGGACACGTGCCACATGTTTCCAAAGCCAATACTGCGTGTTTTGTTTTCATAGGAAAAAAATAAATACCCACTTTTAATAGTGTTCTATTATTCAGCCACGACTACAGTAAAGCAAACCCTCTTAGTGTTCAAACTACAGCATGTGTTTAACCTTCAGTCATGGGCTGTGGATTCCTTGGCTAGCCTAGATTTCAGGCTCTGGGCTCCTAGTTATGGGACCTGATTCAAGTGTGCTCCACAGAGCCTTCACCCTCCCTGAACAAGCAATTTGTTACATAGTAGTGTCAAGTGCTTCCTGGTTGGCTCAGTAGTAAAGAATCTGCCTGCGCTATAGGAGACCTGGGTTCAATCCCTGGGTCAGGAAGATTTCCTGGGGAAGGACATGGCAACCCACTCCAGTATTCTTGCCTGGAGAATCCCATGGACAGAGGAACCTGGTGAGCTACAGTCCGTATATTCTCAAAGAGTCAAACATGACTGAGCAACTGAACATGCATAGAAACACACACATGTGCCTCTAGTAAGAGAATGACAAGAGTGCAAAAGGGCAAGTGGAAACCCAGGATGCCTCTTGAAGGCTTCCCTGGGAGCTCCCACACCATCATTTCTTCTCACAGTCTATTGGTCAACTAGGCCACAAGGACAATGAGTTCATCAATGGAAAAGAGCTACACAGTTCACCTCTAAGTGGGAAGGATTGTAGAGTCACATGGACAAAGGAGGCATATGTACTTCCAGTGCAGGAAAGGCATAGGGAATGAAAATAAGAGATTCAATACGCCACATAGTTCAGGGTATGAAATTTTAGAATTTTGAGAGAAGGACTGGGTTAGTGTAACACAGAGTAATATGTGGATGCCTGAGGGCATGTAGGAAATTGGATTTCACTACTAAAAAGAATTACAAGGAAAACAAAGGATGACAGCCTCATAAAGCATATATATATATATATATATGATTCTCATGAAGTGGACTTTAAATTGAGCAAACCAGGGATTTCAAATAAAAACATGCACAGCAGTTTTTGTCTATATTCTGCTTTTCAGTATCTTTTTATGTAAATAGGCTCTATTGCCAATATGTCTTCACCAGGATTTGGGGATGCTCAAGATCATTCTGGAGCAAAGTTTTTCAGCCTCACCAACCAATGACATTTTAATTCTCATGATTCTCTGTTGTGTGTATATGTAGGGAGATGGCTGTGCATTACTGGATATTTAGCAACATTTCTGGCCTTTACTCACTAGATGCTAGATATGACAACCAAATATATCTCTAGTTATTGTCTACTATTTCTTAGGGGGTAAACAAGATGATCTAATATAAAAATATAATATATATTATAAATATAAAATATATTGATGTACCCTTATATTTATGTACCTTAGAAAAGTATATACATACATATATCATATGTATATACTTAAATATGCACATAATTCTTACACAGTTAAAGGTGTACCTACATATATTGACCTCTAAATACATGTATATAAATAAAAACATTTATGTATATATGATGTACTACAATATCATTGTTAGTGTTGGATTTAGCAATAGTAGTAATGTTGCTTTTGCTGTTATTTAGGAATTACTATGAATCAGAAGATGATGATAAATAGGAGGTAATACTTGTTTTAGAAAAGAAAATTAATCAAATACAATAAGCTTGATATTGCATAATTCTGAAAAATGAAATTGAAGTTTTAAAATGTTTCTAAAATAGGGAACAATAGGATTATTTAACAATAGAATATCTAAAGAAGTCATTGAAATCTTTTCATTCTATAATCCATAATATAGCCATCAAAAGAGAAAAATATAGCTTGTTAATAGATAAGTATTACTAACTGAATATAATGGATGTTCAATATAAATGACCAATAAATAACTCATTACTATGAAATGGAAACTTCAAATTACTTCGGTTCAGTTAAGTTCAGTCGCTCAGTCGTGTCCGACTCTTTGCGACCCCATGAATCGCAGCACACCAGGCCNAAGCTGATAACTTATTCTTCACCACATCCTCACCTCCAAAAGAGGCAGGGGCTCAGCCTGGAGCACTACTGCAGCTCAGATTAATTAGAAGCAATGTATTCTTGATCATTGAGCCCCCTGGGACTTGGGGCTTTATGTTGAACAGAATTTAATATATTCTCCACACTAGAATTAGATTCAAAGAGGCTCCCTTCCTAGGAAGGAGGATCCGGTATCAGATCGGATAGTAACGTATGGACCAGCATTGGTAAGCAGCTTGGGCCATCGCCCCATCTCAATTCTGCCACATGGTATTGTTCAGTCGCTCAGTCACGTCTGACTCTTTTTTGCAACCCTATAGACTTTCAGGCTCCTCTGTCCATGGGATTTTTCAAGCAAGAACACTGGAGTGAATATCTTGTCATTTCCTCCTCCAGGGGATCTTCCCAACCCACAGATCAAACCCTTGTCTCCTGCATTGGCAGGCAGGTTTTTTACCACTGAGCCACCTGGGAGGCCATCTGTCAACATGAGGTGAGGGTAAAGCTGCAATGTTAGGGATTAGGGGCCAGGGACCAGCGCAGTAAAACCTTAGGGACATAGCTGTACACGGTGGAGATGTAAGCCTGGCATCTGTCACCTCATCTGCCAGCCCCTCAGAGCCCCAGGCCCAGAGCATGGATCTGGATAATCCGTGGGATAGCCCCTGCCTAAAGGAGACCTGGATAAAGTACATACTGAGCCTGGGAGTTTGCTTCTAAGTGGAGGAAAGCTTGGCCCCAGCCTTCACTTCAGAGGCAGGTGACCTGGCTTCTTGAGGCTCTGGCATAGTAGTTCTCAAACAGGGCCAATTTTTCCCCCAGGGGACACTGGGCAATTCCAGGAGGCATTTCAGGTGTTGTAAGAGGGGAGGAGGTGCTGGCATCTAGTGGTTGGAGGTCAGAGATGCTGAACAGTCAACAGAACACAGGGCAGCCCCACGGCAAAGAATCATTTGGTCCAAAATGTCAGTAGCGCTGAGGTTTAAGAAACCCTGGTCTAGTGTTACACCAACAACAGACTGGCATTTCAGAGATGGAGAAGAGTAAACGGTCATCATTCTACCCTGCTCTCTTGTTGTTCCTGCACAGACGACTATCACTCCCGGGCATCTGAAGATGGTTGCTATTCAGCCACCGCCAGGTGCTCTAAGCCCTAAAAAAAAGCCTCTAAAGAGCCACCAATCTTGGCATTCACCATCCCATGTGGGGAAATCTGAGGCCGTGAGAAATAAGGACGCGCGTTGAATTTTCACACTCTCACTTACTATCTTACAGGAGTACTTTTCTGAATCACAGAGGGACACTGCGCAGTGTAGGTGGACTTCATCGTAATCCCCAATGAACTTAAAGACCGTGACGTGGAAGCGACAGGTGAGCGAGACGCCATTCTCCTCAATGCCAATGGTGTTGTCTTTAATGTTCTGACACCTGTTCAGAAGGAAAGGGACGCTCTGCTTCACACGTTCATGTCCCACACAAAACCATCATGGACGGTAAAAAGGCCTTTGCATTTGAAAGTGACCTCTGGAGTGTGTGGGCTTGTCATTGGTTAGGATTCCCTTACAGTTTCATAGTTTGTTGGAAAAGCGTCAAATAGCGCCTCAAATTAGCATCTTAACTGCAACTAAAGACAAAACAACCGGAGGGCCTGTACTCAATTTCCCTACACGTCAGTTTCCCACCCCTCTCCTTTAGAATGCTGTGTTTTACGGACATCAGTTAAACACAAGATGAATCCTTATGTCTTCTGTACTTTCTTCAGTTAATTAGCAAGTTGGGGAGGGGCCCCTTTTTCAAGCTCTGTTGGGAAGTCTCCCAAAAGAGTGAAAACGCGTGGGAGCTGGAGAAGACAGACAGCTGAAGGGACCACCCTCCTCCCCTCTTTGCAGTACTGAGCCAATAGGCAAGGGATGACGGTATCTACCTCCACTCGTTGGCGTTCCCCAAATGGCCTGCAGTCTCTTATACCCCAGGGTCTTTTCACACACTGTTTCCCCACCTGGAAGCCTCTCTGCACATCTAACTAACCCTGCTCTTTCTCCAATGGCCGTCTGTGGTTCCCCCTCCAGTATAAATATGCCCTGATCAGGCAGGAACAGGTAGCCTTGCCTGAAATTTGCCGACCACACCCTGCTGAGCCCCTGGGGAACCTGAACCAAGGTGTAATCGTCACTGTGTCTCCAACACACTGATGGGCATGCAGTAAATATTTCAAAAGAAGATGTGGTACATATATACAATGGAATATTACTCAGACATTAAAAAGAATGAAATAATGCTATTTGCAGCAAATGGATGGACCTGGAGATTATCATACTAAATCAGTCAAAGAAAGACAAATATCACATGATATCGCTTATGTGAGGAATCTTAAAGAAATGATGAGGAATCTAAAAAAAAAAAATGATACAAATGAATTTATTTACAAAACAGAAGTTGACTCACAGACTTAAAAAAAGAGCTTATGGTTACCAGGTGGGTAGGGTGGGGAAAGGGAGAGATTGGGAGTCTGAGGTTGGCATGTACACACTTCTATATTTAAAATACATAACCAACAAGGACCTACTATAAAAAATAAATTAAAAATTTAAATAAAAAGGAATATTTAGATGCTGTGTAGTCAAACTCACACAAATATTTGCCTGACAAATAAAAGTTATGACACATGTTTTAACTCCAAGAGAACATTTCTGTGTGTGTGTGTATACAGTTATATATAAATTGTATTTTTACTTTTGGAACATTACAAACAGTATTAACTCTCAGACTGTTTTCTTTGAAATGTGGTATTAAAATAATACTTAATTTTTAGACCCCCCAAAAGCTCTGGGAATAATCAGTGAGTGAATGAATGAATGGTGCTGCCATGGCCAATGCTGGCCCATCACAGCCAAGAAGCTCTTTAAAAAAGATCTTATCAAGATAAAATGGGTGGCTCTTCTCCTTATGTTTTCTTCCCCTGGCCCACAGAATTCAATAGTTCAGTGATAAGGAAAATGTTAAATTGATGTTATTCTTCAGGATCCCCACACCTGCTCAGTTTGGTAATTCAGTCTATAAGGCGATAGTTTCCTAAAAGCTTTGAAACAAAAACTTACTAGCCATGCTTTTCCTTGTCACTGTAACACATCTGAATAATCTAAATTGGTTCAAGGATTCTGCAGTGTTCTCAGCCCTCTGGTCTTCACGCANATGGTTCATGTATTGCTGAAGCCTGGCTTGGAGAATTTTGAGCATTACTTTACTAGCATGTGAGATAAGCGGGCAACCCAGGATGGGTGGGTCATGGTGGAGAGGTCTGACAGAAAGTTTTCCACTGGAGAAGGGAATGGCAAACCACTTCAGTATTCTTGCCTTGGAAACCCCATGAACAGTATGAGAAACAGCACAGGGAGTACTAAAAAAATTTCTAAATCCATATATGGTAAGCTGATTTGAGAGATTGTGAATTGAAATTCAAAATATACCTTGAACTATCGATATAAGCTAGAAACTTTCAAATACTAAATGCTGTTATAAATACTATATTCAACAGGTTTTTGAGTATCTCTGTTCTAGTCAGCGTTGTCCAGATCAACCAAACAAACATTCCTTACAATAAAAAGAGATCTATTACAGTAAATTGGTTCACACAGTTACTGAGACCTATAACTCATAAGATGTGTACTCAGCAAGTTGGAGACCCAGGAGAGCTGAAGGTGTAGTTCCAGTGAGCATAGCAAGGCTGAGGATCAGGAGGAAGTTCCAGTACAAAGGGTGTCAGGCTCAAGACAAAAGTGAGAGTGAAAGTGAAAGTTGCTCAGTCACAGCCAACTCTTTGCAACCCCATGGAGTATACAGACTGTGGATTTTCCAGCCCAGAATACCGGAGTGGGTAGCCTTTCCCTTCTCCAGGGAATCTTCCCAACCCAGGAGTCCAATGCACATCTCCCACGTTGCAGGCAGAGTTTTACTATCTGAGTCACAAGGGAAGCCCTAGAATACTGGGGTGGGTAGCCTATCCCTTCTCTTGGGTATCTTTCCCACCCAGGAATTGAACCAGTGTATCTTGCATTGCAAGAGGATTCTTTACCAACTGAGCTAATATGAGCCAATGTTTGAGCTCGAGTCCAGAGGCAGGTAATTTTACTCAGAGGAGGGTCAGTCTTTTTGTTTTATTCAGGACTTAAAATAATTGAATGTGGCCCACCTACAGGAGGGGGAGCAGTCAGCTTTGCTTTACTGATTTAAATGTTAAATCATCTGAAAAACAACATCCTCAAAGAAACACCATAATATATTTGGCCCAATATCTGGACACCCTGTAGCTCAGTCCAGTTGACAAAGAAGATTAGCCATAATAATCTATAGTTTTTCATGCATTTGTGTGTATTATTTCCAGGGCCAGAGAAAACACAATAATCAAGACCCATTTCCTGTAGTATCCACTAACACTTCGTTCAGAGACTTAAAAAGGTATTTTTTAATTAACCTGCAGATATTCTCATAAAAGGAAACTCTATTACTATAATGTGAGGATTAAACTCATATCCATGATAATACAAACCCACAGAGTTTGATGTGACCTTGGCTCCATATTTTCTTTACTTCATTGTTTACACATATTTTATGAAATCAGTAGTGTGTCTCTATTATTTCTGTTTCTTCTTTTCCTTATGCTTATTTTTCATAATTTCAAAAATTTTAAATAAGCATTGTATCTAAAGAAATGACAATTTCCATTTTAAATAAATCTCTTTCCATTAACGCTATGCTGTATTCTAGAGCAGGCTTCTCTGTAACATTTTTTTCACTTTATAATTTGCTACAATATTACCTACAAAGACTGCAAGATAATGGAGCATTATTAAAATTACCCAATTAAATTACCAATGTGCTTATAAATCCCTATTAATACTTTTGATACAACCCTCTTTATCATTAAAAATTCTTACTTTATAATGTGACTCAAATATAATACCTTAGTTCAGGGACTTGCCTGTTGGTCTAGCCATTAAAAATCTGCCTTCCAGTGCAAGGGATGGAGGTTAGACCCCTGGTCAGGGAACTAAGATCCCACATGCCACAGGGCAACTAAACCTGTCTGCCTCAACTAGAGAAAGTCCACAAAATGTAACAGCAACAAAAGCCTGCACACACTGCAACGAAGACCCAGTTAAGCCAAAATAAAAACAAACAAACAAAAATAGCAACAACAACAAACCCCAACAATTTAAGTTTTGTGTTTTTTAAGGAAAAATATCTCAGGTCAAGTATGGCACTGCTTTGTTGCTCAGTCACTCAGTCATGTCCCACTCTTTGTGACCCCATGGATGGCAGTGCAGGAGCTTTCCCTGTCCTTCACCATCTCCCTGAGTTTGCTCAAATGCATGTCCATTGAGGCGGTGATGCCATCCAACCATCTCTTCCTCCGTTGTCCCTTTCTCCTCCTGCCTTCCATCTTTCCCAATATCAGGGTTTTTTCCAATGAGTTGAGTGTTCGCATCAGGTGGCCAAAGTATTGGACCTTCAACATCTTTCCTTCTGATGAATGTTCAGGACTGATTTCCTTTAGGACTGAATGGTTTGATCTCCTTGCTGTTCAAGGAACTCTCAAGAGTATTCTCCAACACCACAGATCAAAAGCATCAATTACTCATTGGTCAGCTTTCTTTATGGTTCAACTCTCACATCCATAATGGATATTAGCTTTTAAAATATTATTATAAATGTCATGTGTATGCATTAATGTTTTTCTCTTCATTTCCTTCTTTATTTTGTTTGACTTCTACATGGAAGATGGGTGCTAATTAAAACACACACACACACACACACACACACA
>SJYV01012451.1:0-10843 GCA_006410875.1 Neotragus pygmaeus | reverse complement strand
AAAAAAAAAAATGAGACGTGTATACAGAAAGCTGATCTCCTGCCCAGGCAGTTAGTTGCCTGTTCCTAAAGACAGAGGGTGATATTCTAGTGACATTTTTACTTATTTATTTATTTTTGTAGTCAGAAAAAAACTTTATTTATTTATTTATTTAAATTGGAGGCTAATTACTTTACAATATTGGAATGGCTTTTGCCATACATCGACATGAATCAGCCACGGGTGTACATGTGTCCCCCATCCTGAACTGCCCCCCACCTCCCTCCCCATCCCATCCCTCAGAGTCATCTTAGTGCACCAGCCCTGAGCACCCTGTCTCATGCATCAAACCTGGAGTGGTAATCTGTTTCATATATGATATCATACATGTTTCAGTGCTATTCTCTCAAATCATCCCACCCTCACCTTCTCCCACAGAGTCCAACAGACTGTTCTTACATCTGTGTCTCTTTTGCTGTCTCTCATATAGAGTCATCATTACCATCTTTCTAAATTCCATATATATGCCTTAGTATACTATATGGGTGTTTTCCTTTCTAACTTACTTCATTGTGTATAATAGGCTCCAGTTTCATCCACCTCATTAGAACTGATTTAAATGCATTCTTTTTAATAGCTGAGTAATATTCCATTGTGTATATGTACCACAGCTTTCTTATCCATTCGTCTCCCAGTGGGCATCTAGGTTCCTTCCTTGTCCTGGCTATTGTAAACAGTGCTGCGATGAACATTGGGGTACACGTGTCTCTTTCAATTCTGATTTCCCTTATGTGTATGCCCAGCAGTGGGATTGCTGGGTCATAAGGCAGTTCTATTTCCAGTTTTTTAAGGAATCTCCACACTGTTCTCCATAGCAGCTGTACTAGTTTGCATTCCTACCAACAGTGTAAGAGGGTTCCCTTTTCTCCACACCCTCTCCAGCATTTATTGTTTGTAGACTTTTTGATAGCAGCCATCTGGTGACATTTTAAAAACAAAGTTCTTCTACTTGGACATCCATTCCCGCAAGCTCCGATCTAATTTATTCATCTGTGTGCTCAGTCTCACAGGCTTATCCCACTCTTTGCAACCCTATGGACTATAGCCCATCTAGCTCCTCTGTTCATGGAATTCCCCAGACAAGAATACTGAAGCGGGTAGCTATTCTCTCCCCCAGAGGATCTTCCAGGCTCAGGGATCGAACCGAGGCTCTGTGTCTCCTACATTGGCAAGTGGATTCTTTACCACTAGTGCCACCTGGGAGGCCCCAATTTATTCATCTAGTAGGTGGAAAAGTTAGAACCTCAGAGGGGTGGTCCTTCATAGGGGATGGTTAAAACAGAATATTCTATGGGCACACTTCCAACAAGAATTATTCAAAAACAGTGTATTTAGTTTAAAGATTTTCTTTTCCTATTTGTCTGCACAAAGATCAGGAATGTATTTCAAATTAAAGTACAGTAAGAATCAGGTGAATAGCATCCACAGATGGTATAAAAATTCCGTCAATACCCATTTTCATGACATAGAGCTTACATTATGCTATGAAGGATACATACATAAGTATAATATTTCACACATACTCACACACAGGGAAACAAAGGACCCATCACCCACTCCATATAAAGTAGTTGACCCATTTCCAAAATGCCTGTTGCTATTGTGTAGATTCAGCCTGCAAATAAAATTTAACACGTTAACCTTTTAATCAGAACATCTTAGAATTATTTTCTGATATTAACATAGAACACTTGTTGGGTTTTTTCTATTCCTTTCATAGGAATTTCATAGGCGATAGCAGAGAGCTATCTCCCCCACAAGAAGATATTTCAAACTGAACCTAATATGGATGAAAATGAAAATAAATAACCTTTATCAAATTACAGTGAGACTTACACTATAAGCTGCTTAGTGTTTCTATGGAAACACAACCTGCTGCATTTTATTGTGGGAGAGGAGATGAAGTTTCTAATGCGGTTTGTGGGACTCTTCCCTCCACAGGCCTTGAACCGGGGGATCGCTGCTGTCAAGGAGGATGCAGTGGAGATGCTGGCCAGCTATGGGCTGGCGTACTCCTTAATGAAGTTCTTCACAGGGCCCATGAGTGACTTCAAGAACGTGGGCCTGGTGTTTGTGAACAGCAAGCGGGACAGGACCAAAGCTGTCCTGTGCATGGTGGTGGCCGGGGCCATTGCTGCCGTCTTCCACACCCTCATAGGTAAGACTGTCAGTTATCCCTTAAGAATCCAACTTTGCCAATTCCCCATTCCTCTTAATCTATTTACATGTATTTATTATAGTAAGTGATTTCTTCTGTAATTGCTAAGTATCATGAGAATTTTAAGGGCTGGGAGGAATGGAGTTGGTACTTCTAGGACAAAAAAAAAAAGAGACATCCTTTCTCTAGGAAACTGTATGTCTCTGGTTCCCAAACCCTGTGTCAGAGAGGGAGGAGTTTAATATGTGATCAGATTTAGGACCTTCCTGGTGGCTCAGACGGTAAAGCATCTGTCTACAGTGCTGGAGACCCAGGTTCAATTTCTGGGTTGGGAAAATCTGGAGAAGGAAATGGGAAACCACTCCAGTATTCTTGCCTGGAAAACCCCATGGATGGAGGAGGCTGGTAGACTACAGTCCAAGGGGTCACAAAGAGTTGGACGTGACTGAGCGACTTCATTCACTTTTTGTAAGGCTTCTCTGGTGGCTCAAATTATAAAGAATCCATCTCAGTGGAGAAGACCAGGGTTCGATCCCTGGTGAGGGAAGATCTCCTAGAGAAGGGAATGGCTACCCACTCCATATTCTTGCCTGGAGAATCCCATGGACAGAGGAGCCTGGCGGGCTACAGTCCTTGAGGTCAAAAAGAGTCAGACATGACTGAGCAACTAAGCACAACACACACACAAGGATTAAAAAAGTCAGGTGCTTTTGTTAGACATTACTTAACCTTTGTTTTCAAATTAAAGTGTAGTCAATTTACAATATTGTGTTAATTTCAGGTGTACAGCACACTGATTCAGCTATATATATAACTTTTTCAGATTATTTTCTGTTATAGTTTATTACAAGATATTACACTAGAGTTCCCTGTGCTATACAGTAGGACTTTGGTGCTTATCTACTTTATCAGCCTCACTTGATCTTAAGAGTAAAAACAGAATGAGCATTATTTAGGATTAATGCTTATCAGCAGTGAAAACAAATGAGATTGTCTTCTGTTTTAAAATTGTCTCATTTTAGGACCTCATGCTTCTATTTTACATGAGACTCAGCATTCTGGGCATAACATTCTTTGCATCAAACAAGAAAATTAGGTCACACACAGTGATTGACCTGTGGTTGGAAAGCCGCTTCCTTTAAAGTCAGAGCTCTACTTCTGCTGCCTTCAGGGTAGTGATAAAAAACCCTAAGGGAAAGATTTCAGAACCTATAGCCTTCAAAACAGCTCAGCTTACCTGGCATAAAAGTTGAATGACCCACCTACTGAACCCAGTTATATGAAGACCATGAACAACCCTTCACAAACCCGTTGTGTGTCTTCAGCTTGGCCCTGGTTGCCTGAGAACCATGAACGTCCATGGTGAATGAAGAGCCAGGAGACTAACCCACACCATTTCCCATGTACTCAGGTGTCAACTCAAGTTTACTCATACAGTTGTGAATCTGGAAGTAAATAGAGCTAGCTCTTTGTGGGTTTCCTTTTTAATAGAGCGTAGGGTTTTGTGCTAAGAACAATGAGGACCAGAAGATGCTTCCCATGGGCCAAATATCCAGACCAAGTGTTGCTGTTGATCATTTTCATTTGGACTGAGAGCTTCAGGGCGTGGGGTGGAGAGGAGATGCCTTTCTTGCCTTCAACTTACACTCTGAATACTGAGGTCTTTACTGAGCTTTAAAGGCAACTTCAGCAACAAGAATTCATCTGGGCCATTTCCATAGATGGCCCAGTGGCTCAGTCAGTAAAGAATCTGCCTGCAGTGCAGGAGACTGGAGTTCGAGCCCTAGGTCAGGAGGATCCCGTAGAGAAGGAAATGGCAACCCACTGCAGTATTCTTGCCTGGGAAATCCCACGGGCAGAGGAGCCTGGTGGGCTCCAGTCCATGGGGTTGCAAGAGTCGGACACGGTTTAACTTCTTAGCTACCACTACCACCATGTGTAAAATGACATACATGAAATGAGCGGGTCTAAATAAGTTTTTGCCTTAAAAAGGAAGACAAATTAGTTCCTTTTTGTAAAATTCCTTCCAAATAAACCCAACATTTCCTGTTTTATGAGGGAATAAGACTTTGCGACTCACAGCTAATTACTAGCTGTCTGTAATTAAGGAAAACTTGAGTTTTCTGTATTACTGACACTGTTGGGAGAAACAATTTGGTCACTGAAATAAAAATTGAAGTCATTTTCTAATTTAAATCCAAGTTTTTCAACTTTAAGATGGAATCCTAAAATCTTTAATTTGAACCAAAATGGTTCTACCTCCAGATATTTAACAATTGTTTTTATCACTGTTGATATTTTTACAATTACTATATAGCATTCCCCCCCCCACCCCCACGAACAAATGCTTTCCACAGTCACTACAGAAGCACATACCGATTTCTTTCAAACATTTACAACTCAATATTTAATGATTTTTCCACCTATAGTATATTGGTCTCATTTCACTTTTCTGTCTAAGGGTTTAATGCTTCTCTTGCCTTGTCTGCTACATCAGGCATATTTGCTCATCTTCTTGTCTCCTGTTTTGTTTTGTTTTATTTTTTAAGTATCCTGTAAGCCTTTCTGGGGCTTCCCTGGTAGCTCAGGAGTAAAGAATCGCCTGCAATGCAGGAAACACAGGAGATGTGGGTTCAATCCCTGGATGGGGAAGATCCCCTGGAGGAAAGCATGGCAACCCACTCCAGTATTCTTGGCAGGTAGATCCCGTGGACAGAGGAGCCTGGCAGGGTACTGTCCATGGGGTTGCAAAGAGTTGGACACAACTGAAGTGACTGGGCACTCAAGCTTTACTGTCCTCAGATCTTGCCAATGGTATCCCAGAAGCTTGACCACAAGCTCCAGATAGGATGTTGATCTCTTTGCTACCTTTTCCAACATAATTTTGTCGTCATCAATAAACATCCACCCATTTAGTTTCTACGTTACAATGTGTCGCCTACACTAGACACTAAAACCCATTTATCACGTCTTAGTCATGCTAAAAACAGCTACTTACATCTCTACTTGAACAGTTAGTTCTTGGATGTCTATGCTTGGGACAAGGAAACAGTGATAGATAAAACAGAAGAGCAAATATTCCAGATATGTTTGACTTGAGAGGCAATGATCTGCTCTCAGGCAGTCTTCTAATTGTATTTGCTTGGCCTGAGAGTGAAACGAGTATGTATTTAGCTCAGTCAGTAAAGACTCTGCCTGCAATACAGGAGACCCAGGTTCAATCCCTGGGTCGGTCAAGGATCCCCTGAAGAAGGAAATGGCAACCCACTCCAGTATTCTTGCCTGGAGAATCCCATGGACAGAGGAGCCTGGCGGGTTACAATCCATGGGTCGCAAGAGTGGGACACGACTGAGCAACTAAACCACCAGCACCACCATTCCTCACAGGAGCAGCTCCTCAGTAAGGCTTAGAGTCGGTACAAGAAGCAAGGTGTTACCAGTCCACCAGCTTAACTCACAGAGTGAGAAACCAGAGTGATCTAGGCTAGAAACCTAGTTGCTTTATATTCCTTTGTTTCAGGTGAAACCAGTCTTATTGCCTTAAACATTCCTTTTTAGGTGCTATTTCCCTATCTCCTTAATGAATTTATTTCTTTTATCAAGACCTTCTAACTTTTCCATAGCATTTGTGTAAGGACATTTGAGAGCAGAGGGGAGGAAGGGATTCTTTCTCTTAGGGGTGTGTCCTGAAAAGCTCAGGAGGTGAGTCATCTTCTGTTATTCAGTCACTAAGCCGTGTCCCATTCTGTGCAACCCCATGGACTGCAGCACACGAGGCTTTCCTGTTGCTCTAACTCATTTCTACTGAATTGGTGATGCCATCCATCTCATCCTCTGTTGCCCCCTTCTCCTGCCCTCAATCTTTCCCAGCATCAAGATCTTTTCCAGTGAATCAGCTCTTCACATCAGGGAGCCAAAGGATTGGAGCTCCGGCTTCAGCATCAGTCCTTCCAATGAGTATTCAGGCTTGATTGGTTTGATCTCCTTGAAGTCCAAGGGACTCGGTCATCTTCTAACTGGCTCTGAAATCATGAGTTGTATTTCAGCATGTGCAGTGTTCAGTTGCTTCAGTCGTGTCCGACTCTTTGTGACCCTGTGGACGTTGCCCACTGCGTTTCTCTGTCCTTGGGGTTCTCCAGGCAAGAATACTAGTGTGGGTTATTCCCATGCCCTCCTCCAGGAATCAAACCTGCGTCTCTTACATCTCCTGCATTGGCATGCAGGATCTTTACCACTAGTGACGTGTGGATCACACGTCGCTTTCTAATTTTCCCCTTATCTTTGACACAAGATGGACTGGTGAGTTTGACCCCAGGCTCTAAATGTCTATTTTGCCTCACCACGTAAGATTACAAGTGGTGACTCTTCTTATCTATTATGTTTCCTTAATTCCATCCAACCTCAGGCTGTGGCTTTAACACCCCACCACCCTGTTGGGCATTTTTTTGTTTGTTTTTCAGTTTAATGGTCAACTCCTTGATTTCTTTTTACTTTGTTTGCTAATTTGCCTGTTTCTTCATTTTATTCTTTACCATCATAGTTGCTTTTCCTAGCAAGATGTCATCTGTAGTTGTAATGAATATACTTCTTTATTCAAACACATTTATAGATAAAATTCAACCATTTTCCCTTATGATATTCTTAGCATTCTTGTTAATTCTAAGGAGACACACCACTGGTATTAGTAGAGCTAACCTTCCTGCTTTTAACTTGAGGGGCTTTGACTAAAGGGGAGTGAGAGTAAGAATTGCCCTTTGTTTAACTCACTTTTAATATAACCCAATCCCTGTCTGTCCTATCAGTGGCCCAACAAATTGCTTACTGAACAAATAGCATGTGCATGTTGTTCAAGTCCTACTAATGATAAGCTGGATACAGAAGTGAGAGAAATACAAAACAGATGGTGGCCAGATACGCCCTTCTTCTCAAGGAGAAGTAGTTAATGGGAAAGTGTGCCTGTTCTGCATGGATTTCTAGAAGCAAAAGCTATTTTCAGCCTGTGAAAATTTTTATGATACTGTAATATGTAGCATTTTTTTTTCTCTTCTGACTTAAACTTCACTCTGTATGACAGTCTCTGAATCTATCCACATTCTCAGCAAATAGCACAATTCCTTTCCTTTTTATGGCTGAGTAATACCCCATTGTATATGTACCACATCATCTTTATTCTTTCATCTGTTGGTGGGCACTTAGTTTGCTCCCATGTCCTGCCTATTGTAGATAGTGTTGTAGTGAACATTGGGATGCATGTATCTTTCTAAATTATAGTTTTTTCCAGGTATTTGCCCAGGAGTGGGATTGCTGGGTCATTTGGGAAATTGGGATTGAAATATATATGTACGGGGCTTCCCTGGTGGCTCAGAGGGTAAAGTGTCTGCCTGCAATGCAGGAGACCTGGGTTTGATCCCTGGNTCAAGCCCTAGCCATGCTAGCCCGAAGGCTGCAGCAGTTCCCGGGAAGAAAGGAGCAGCTTTATTTGTGTGTGTGTCTCTGGTTGCATCTCTCTTCCGTTCTTTCTCCCTTCCTTCCTCTCTCTCTTTTTCTTTTTTTCTTAAAGTGGAAAAATATGCATAAGATAAAACATCATTACAGACCTCTAGTGCACTCACAAACTTGTGTGCCATCACCAGTATTCAGCTACGGGACATTTCATCACCCCAAAAGGACCCCACGGTCATCACCGGTCTCTCACCCCTCCCCTCAGCCCCTGGCAGCAAGCAGTGATTAACCTGCTTTCTGTGTCTATGGATTTGCTATTCTGGCGTTTCATATGGATGGAATCACACAATATGTGCCTTTTTCTGTCTGAATTCTTTTACTCAGCATGTTTCCAAGGTTCATCCATGTTTTAGCATGTACCAGTACATCATTGTTTCTGGTTGCATAATATTCCACGATGTGGTTATATCATTTGTTTATCTGCTCACCCATCGGTTGATGGACACTTAGGTTGTCAGGCACTGAATTTTGAAACACACACCCCCACCCTGAGCCCCACACCACTCTTACCTGTGTGACATTAAGCAGCCATGTAATGTCTTTGAGTCTTGACGATCTCACCTGTAAAATGGAACTGTAAAAATTTAAATCTCTCATCCCCTTCCAGAGAATAAGAAAAATGAGCTGGTCCTCTAGGCTGAACAACTGGAAACCTGCCTCTCATCTCTCTTTTCCTGTACCCACTATCCATTTGTTTTTGAATTTGGGATAAATGTTCAATAACAAGATCTGTTGCCAAGACCAAGAGGACTGATGTATACTCTCGGGATCTCTGTCATTCATTCATTTCTCTGGTTTTAACATGCACTATTTTTTCAGATTTTAGCATCTTTGGGATCGACGCACATCATATAATCAGTGGTTTTATAGTAACTGACTAAAGTAATTGTGTTTATTACAATCAATGGTCCAAGGTTTGTATAGAATGCAAGGCAGAGGTTGGAGAATATCACTATGAACAATGAGAGAAATTAAAAACTCACTCCCTAATGACTTATTTTTGATGGTGGGCTCATGTGAGTCAACCTGTATCCTGATGTGTGAACGCCCAGCTAAATGTGTTCATTGAGATGGAAATACTGGCTTACTTCAGCTGACATAATATAGCCATCATTGTAGAAGCCATGTGGGCACACCCTGGTGGCACAGAAGGCTCTGAAATGCGCGGCCGCTGCGACAGGGTGGCAGAGTGGGTGAGAAGATATATGTGAATGGNTCTTCATTTTATTCTTTACCATCATAGTTGCTTTTCCTAGCAAGATGTCATCTGTAGTTGTAATGAATATACTTCTTTATTCAAACACATTTATAGATAAAATTCAACCATTTTCCCTTATGATATTCTTAGCATTCTTGTTAATTCTAAGGAGACACACCACTGGTATTAGTAGAGCTAACCTTCCTGCTTTTAACTTGAGGGGCTTTGACTAAAGGGGAGTGAGAGTAAGAATTGCCCTTTGTTTAACTCACTTTTAATATAACCCAATCCCTGTCTGTCCTATCAGTGGCCCAACAAATTGCTTACTGAACAAATAGCATGTGCATGTTGTTCAAGTCCTACTAATGATAAGCTGGATACAGAAGTGAGAGAAATACAAAACAGATGGTGGCCAGATACGCCCTTCTTCTCAAGGAGAAGTAGTTAATGGGAAAGTGTGCCTGTTCTGCATGGATTTCTAGAAGCAAAAGCTATTTTCAGCCTGTGAAAATTTTTATGATACTGTAATATGTAGCATTTTTTTTTCTCTTCTGACTTAAACTTCACTCTGTATGACAGTCTCTGAATCTATCCACATTCTCAGCAAATAGCACAATTCCTTTCCTTTTTATGGCTGAGTAATACCCCATTGTATATGTACCACATCATCTTTATTCTTTCATCTGTTGGTGGGCACTTAGTTTGCTCCCATGTCCTGCCTATTGTAGATAGTGTTGTAGTGAACATTGGGATGCATGTATCTTTCTAAATTATAGTTTTTTCCAGGTATTTGCCCAGGAGTGGGATTGCTGGGTCATTTGGGAAATTGGGATTGAAATATATATGTACGGGGCTTCCCTGGTGGCTCAGAGGGTAAAGTGTCTGCCTGCAATGCAGGAGACCTGGGTTTGATCCCTGGGTCAGGAGGATCCCCTGGAGAAGGAAGCAACCCACTCCAATACTCTTCCCTGGAAAATCCCATGAACAGAGAAGTTTGGTAGACTACAGTCCATGGGATCGCAAAGAGTCAGACATGACTGAACGACTTCACTTTATATATGTATATGTATACATATATACTACTATACACATATACATATATACTACTATGTATCAAATAGATGACTAATGAGAACCTACTGTGAAATAAATATTTTTAAAAAGAAAAGTGAGATGGGTAGAAGTAAACCAGAGTCAAAGTTGGAGGAGTCAAAACTGGATTTGAGCGAGCCCAGTGACAGTGGAGAAGGCAAGAGAGGGGCTGTTGGGTTGGGGGGGGAGGGAAGATGTGGGAGGCACACANTTAAAAAGAAAAGTGAGATGGGTAGAAGTAAACCAGAGTCAAAGTTGGAGGAGTCAAAACTGGATTTGAGCGAGCCCAGTGACAGTGGAGAAGGCAAGAGAGGGGCTGTTGGGTTGGGGGGGGAGGGAAGATGTGGGAGGCACACAGCCACCACACATTTATAAATCGGGGACAATAAAGCAGGAAAAGAGTTCGGTGTCAAATGTCACAAGTACCAGGTGCATGTCTGATGCTCAGGTTGGGGCAGGTAACCAAGCACAGGAGATGTGCAGCCTGAAACCATGGAGGAGCCCGTGAGACAACACAGAAGGCAAAGGGGAGGAAGAGAGAAAGGGGAGGAGGGCAGGGAAGGGCCAGGCAGAAAGGGGACCAGCAGAGAGGGCATCAGGCACTTAGCCCTACAGCTGTTCCTGGGTCCCTTGGAGAGCCGTTGATACCAGTGGGCATTTTTTTTGTTGTTGTTGTTACATCTCAGTGACAACTATCTAAAATAAAGCAAATTTATCCTAGTGTTCATATCAGTTCAACTCAGTCACTCAGTCATGTCCGACTCTTTGTGACCCCATGGACTGCTGCACACCAGGCTTCCCTGTCCTTCACCATCTCCCAGAGCTTGCTCAAACTCATGTCCATCGAGTTGGTG
>SJYV01012450.1:0-20974 GCA_006410875.1 Neotragus pygmaeus | reverse complement strand
AATTTATTTTTTATTGAAATATAATTGCTTTACAATATTTTGTTAGTTTCTGTTGTACAATGAAATGAATCAGCTATATGTATGTATTTTTAAATGATCACAACAGTAAGTCTTGTTAACATTCATCACTAACACAGTTACAATTTTTTTAAAATCTGCTCTTGTAGCAACTTTAGTATATGCAATACAGTATTATTAACTACAGTAAATAATACTGTACATTATATTCCCAGTATTTATTTATTTTGTAACTGGAAGTTTAAACTGGTGGTCAAGAGGTGTCAAGTTCCAGTTGTATATTTATTTTAATCTTTTAAGTGATCAATTGTATTTATTCAGATATTGCCAGTTTTTCTACCAATGTGCCTTTTCTGTCCCAGATTCCCACACAGCATTTATATCTCCTAGTCTCCCCTAATCTCTGATTGTTTCTTGCTTTCTGTGTCTTTCATAACCTGAATTATTTTGAAGAGTAATAGCTGAATATTTTGTAGATTGTCCCTCAAATCAAGCTTGTTTGCTGTTTCCTCATAGTTAGACTGGGGTTATGGGTAATTGGGAAGATACCACAGAAGTAGAGTCATCATTGTATCATCAATAAGGTACATGATGTTGACATGAACTCACACTGGTGATATAAATGTGGTTAAGGTAGTGTCCACCTGATTTCTCTGCTGTAAAGTTACTCTTTTTATCTTTGTAATTAATTATTTGGGAGGAGATACTTTGAGCAAAAAAGAATTTATGTTTTCTAATTGTGATGCTTGAGAAGACTCTTGAGAGTCTCTTGGACTGTAAGGAGACCCAACCAGTCAATTCTAAAGGAAATCAACCCTGAATATTCATTGGAAGGACTGATGCTAAATCTGAAGCTTCAGTACTTTGGCCACCCGATGCAAACAACCAACTCATTGGAAAAGACCCTGATGCTGAGACAGACAGAAGGCAGGAGGAGAAAGGGAACACAGAGGATGAGATGGTTGGATGGCATCACCGACTCAATGGACATAAACTTGGGCAAACTCTGGGAGGTAGTGACAGACAGGGAGGTCTGGAATGCTGCAGTCCACGGGGTCACTTGCAAAGAATTAGACACGACTGAGGGACTGAACAACAATAATTTGGATATTATGTAAATATCCTATTTCTCCTTAAACTTCTGGCCAATAACTTTAACGTGCACTGATGAATCTTGCCTGCAGCAATCACTACTGTAGTGCTCTAAGAGTGATTTTTCTTTTTTTCACATTTTTTGTAATTATTAATTGAGATTCTTTTGTAAGAATTCTTTTACACTTTCTTTGTAAGGAAGGGTGTTTCTTCCACTTCATTTAATATTACCATTGGACTGAGTTTGGTTTGAGTCTTAAAATACTATCTATTCAAAGAACCGCTGTAAGTGTACTGCTAGGGAGCAGGAATAATGGAGGACAGGCCTGCTCCAGGAGTTGCATCATCATTCATGCAGCATTCAGAACTGAGCATCTCCAGTGTCAGTCAATGAGCTGGTGCAGGAGAAATGACAATGAATAAGCACAGTCTTTGTATTTAAGGAACTCACAGTCTAATAGAGGGAAACTTGTGTAATAAATAAATGCAAGTTGGGCCTTAACATAGAAATAGATTCCTTAACTATTGGGAGCAGAATGTGCTAACAATTTAGAAATCAGGTACGTTGTCACAACGTGAGCTGAGTTTTGAAAGGTGATTGGGTATATAGCATGCAGGCAAGATGGAGAAAGTTATTCTTGGCAGAGAGAAAGGCATGATTGTAGGCTGAGAAACTTGAAATTGAAAGATAAACACTAGGAAGTTCAAAAAGATTAGTGGGTTAGTAAGTATTCAGTGACAGTCCTAAATTTACCTTGTAAATATTTGTGATGAGAGCTACTCAGAATCTTATACTACTTTTGTTTTAGAAAATGCACTTCAGTGATCATTTAGGTAAGATATTGAAACTGTAAAATTTTAAGTAGGGAGATCAATTAAGGGACTTGGGTTTCTTTTTTAAATCAAATTTAATATTTTGTGGTATGTGAGTGATAAATATTAATATAAACTTTAGAGTGAGGTGATTATTTTATCGAGAGAAGGTACAAGTTATGGGGTCTTATAGCTCAATAAGTTTGGGGTCATGACTCTTTAGCATTTTTGAGTATCCTAAATTCTGCATTATTTGAGTTTCAAATTCTCTTGAATCCTGAGAAGAGCAAACAATATAATATAATAATGGAAAATCTATATCTTGCAGCCACTGCTTTTGTCTAGCTATCTTTACAGCTTGCAATATATATTTTCATAATTTTTAATAGTACATAGAAAATTAGAGTGATGTAGGACCCTCTATGAATCTATTAAAGCTACATTCTTAGAGTTATATTTGTATAGGAAACATCACTCTTTTTGTTATTTTAAGTTAATATTTAATTTCAGCTGTTGGGAAACAAAGTAATGGGAGTGAAGCCAATGTTGAAGGAATTTCAGGAAAGGGTAAGATTAAGATGTTCATGAGGGAAGGCAAACAGTAAAGCAACACTCTAGTTATTACTGAAAAGCATAGACTCTAGATAATATGATAGGGTCTGATGAGATGTTAAAAGAGAACTGCATAGTTATTGACAATTTAGATTACATGCTACTATGATGCACTAGCAACAAGCTGACCTTTAAGTTTATGTATAAAAACTTTTAATATTTCATGAGTACCAAGAGCATTAACCTATACAGATATTTTGGAAAGTTCTATGAGAACTTGTGTGTATTAGTCAGAATCCTGGAAGGGAATAAATAGGTCATTCAAACTAGGTTATTTGAGAAGAGTTTAATTAAAAGACTATTTTTAAAGGTGTGGGCAAGATTTAAGGAATACAGTTACCCTCATAGAGTAATACTTTAGGAAGCCATTGCCACACCTAGACCTACAAGGGCAAGAGGAAGACAAACGAGTGGTTACTAGAACCCAGAAAGGATAACTATATGGAGAAGTTGTGACTTTCAGGTAAGGGGCACAGCCAAATGTGACTAGTCAGGAAGGAAACAGGGGGTATCACTGGGCTGACATCACTCTCCTCCTACGTCCCCATCTCCTGCTGGTGTTTCCCATCACTCAATTGCAGCAGCAAATCTGAAGGCAATGGAGCCATCATCAGATGCAGTCCCAGTGGGTCACTCTTCTAGGGCACAGAGCAGTATAAAGAAGGATGATTAGTAAATCTGGTTGGTTAAACTGAAGATATTTAACACATTTTAACTAATACTTTGTAAGAAGCAAGAACGAGTTATCTTTATTTAAATTGGACTTTATTTGAATATAACTCTCATTAAAGATAAAAGTGTTTTAACCAACATTAGTTTCTTGAGTTTGGAATTCATTAAATTTGGGGAGGCATAGATTAGCATGTTGAAGCCTTTTTTTATCATTTTAAAATAGATTTTACAGTTATTGGAAACAGAAGGAACACACAAATTAAATATAAGAGAATGAAACAAAATATAAAAGTAGGTATAGTTTATAAGCTTAAAAACTTCAGTTGCCCACTCGGTATCATGAAATCCAATTTGACATTAAAATGAATATGAAAATCTACTAACAGATATTTAGAAAAAACATTTAATAATGCCCAAACATCAGAAATCACTTAGATTCCTTTAAGCAAAGTATAATGTGTTTTTATGATATAACAATTAAAAATTTTTCTTTAAGCAAAGTATATCATGTGGGAATCTGGGGGGGGGGGTTCTGTGTGTTTGCTGGTATAATGCTTGAATTTTCACTTGGATAATTGAAAAAATTTTGTCTCATCATCTACTTCAAATAATATTTAAAAGCAAAAGTAGACTACAATTTTAGTAAGCCAAGAGTATTATAACTTATTATTTCAAATAACATAGCAAAATAATTTCATTTTTATTGTAAATATTTAAAGTAAAACAATGTTTAAATATTCACTTGAGAAAAAAGTCTTAATGCAACTTTTACAAGTTTTGTGTTCTTTTTCAAAATATTTTATTTTGTATTAGTTATAAAATTAGTTTCTATTAGCCTGGTCCTGGTCAAAAGTGAATATGAATATTCACTTTATGAATATTAACTATTTCTGGTACATATTGTTAGTTTTATTCGTGAGAGGAAACAATTTTCCCGTTTATTTACTTTGTTTACTGAGAGTCTTCAGACTTTCTGTACTGAGTGTACTAACTGTACTGAGTGGACTACTTCTTTAGCTTTCAATTTTAATAACTGATTTTTGTTAATACGGTAGTACTATTTTTGTTTTCTTGATAAGAACATTTAAATGTTAAACTAATGTAATAATTATAGTTGTAAATATGATTAATAACAATAATTGTTATAGAACTAGTCTTGACAAGTCTAAAATAAATCATCTGAGATCATGTGAGAGTGAAGTAATATAATAACATAGAAAAAGAAAAAAAATACATGAGCTGAAGTCAAAACAATTGGATATCAGTCTTGGTTATGTTCTGCAGCTCTATGAATCAGTTGTATTCGCTCTAGACAACAGTTTGGGGCATTAAATAAGATATTGTTTTCACATGGTTGCTTGTACCCATTCCTCTGGTCTCATTATTTCTTCTGTTCTCTGCCATGTATTAATATATACAGATGTGTACATGTTGACTATTTAAAGTTCATCTTGCAAACAGTACCTTGAAAGCAAAAATGCTTTTGATTTTCAAGCGAGAGTCTTTGTTGAGAGAGAAAAGTTTCACCTGGAATTTCTAAAGCTAGGTTTTACATATTAAAAACAATTGCTGGGAATTCCCTGGCAGTTCAGTAGCTGATCTTCATTCAGAGGATGAGATGGTTGGCTGGCATCATGGGCTCAGTGGACATAAGTTTGAGCAAACTCTCAGGGCTAGTGAAGGGCAGGGGAGCCTGAGGTGCTGCAGTCCATTGGATCACGAAGGGTTGCACAGGACTTAGCAACTGAACAACAACCAGTAGTTAGGACTCAAGAGTCCTCAGTGTCAGGACCCAGACTTGATCCATTCAAGTAGTGAAAAGTGATAATATATCACCTTTCCTACTCCAAACAAGTTAGTTAGTTAGTTAGTTCAGTCGCTCAGTCGTGTCTGACTCTTTGCGACCCCATGAATCGCAGCACGCCAGGTCTCCCTGTCCATCACCAACTCCCGGAGCTCACTCAGCCTCGCCTTCATCGAGTCAGTGATGCCATCCAGCCATCTCATCCTCTGTCATCCCCTCTTCCTCCTGCCCCCAATCCCTCCCAGCATCAGAGTCTTTTCCAATGAATCAACTCTTCACATGAGGTGGAGTTTCAAACAAGGGTTTAATTTGGACGATTCTGGGAACAGCAGATAGCCTTTAAGCTTCATGAATAGCCTTGAAGCTCTATAGTACCTGCCAACTTCCCAGACAATAAAGAGTAACTGTGCTTGTGGGAGATAGTCCCACTTAACAGGAGAAAGTGCCTCACCCTCCCAGTGAAATGGAAAGAACATTTCTCTGTAAACAGTGTCCCCAGGAGGCTGAGGACTACAATTCTGCTTTCCTGGGTCCCAGTCCTCTTCCAGATAGTCTCTTCCTGTCTGGATTGTTAACAGGGGCTTGCTTTGCTTCAGAGTTAACCAGGACTGGACCAGCTGTAGGAGAATCATTTTAGAATGTACACTACATTTTATACCTCCAGTTTAAAGCTAGAGAACAACAGGATGACAGGAAAATTCTACTCAATATTCTGTTATATAAACTTTCTAAAGATCATCTAGAAATAATTGTGCTTTTTTTTTTTGGTTATTCAGAAATAATTTTTCAAAGCCAGCAAGAGTGCACTGGGAAGTTAAAACCATTATAGTGTTGCCTATTACATTTTAGCAATGGAAAAATAAGTTTTCAAAGGAGAAAAGAAGACATTCAACAAATTTTTGTCACACGGCTTCATATGTGTACAAATTTTATACAATACAAAAACTCAAGAAATCTGCTATATGGAATATAAAGCCTAGATATCAAGATTGAGAAGTAATTTTTATGTAATGATACGTTTCATTCACAGTTGCTTCAGGATATAGCTACATAATGAACTTTTAATACAATGTTTATCATGACAGACTATGATTCCCCTTGGAAAACATAAAGGATATGTTTTAGGGACACATAGCATATTATACTAATATTACACAGGAAAATCTGATACTCTCTCTTTTATAAATAGAATTGTTCCATAAGGTATTATTTTCACAGAGCTGAAAGATAGCCTATATGCATATTAAGAGTAGTGGTGGAAAATACTTGTGTGCTCAGTCTTGTCCGACTTTGCAACCATGGACTGTAGCCCGTCAAGCTCCTCTGTTCATGGGATTCTCTGGCAAGAGTACTGGAGAGGGTTGCCATATCTTTCTCCATGGGATCTTCTTAACCCAGGGACTGAACCCGAGTCTCCTATATCTCCTGCATTTGTAGGTAGATTCTTTACCACTGAGCCACCTGGAAAATACTTTAAAAAGATTAGAGACAATGGCATACCGTGTTAGGAGCTCTGTTTTAAAAAGTTCTCAAGCTCACTTGGGCTTCCCTGGTGGCTCAGACGGTAAGAGGTCTGTCTGCAATGCAGGGGAACGGGCTTGATCCTTCGGTTGGGAAAATCCCCTGGAGAAGGAAATGGCAGCCCACTCAAGTACTCTTGCCTGGAAAATCCCATGGACGGTGGAGCATGGTAGGCTGCTCTCCATGGGATCGCAGAGTCAGACCTGATTGAGCGAATTCACTTTCACCTCACTGTCTTTCACGCTCACTTAGAAACAACTCAATGAATTCTACTTAACTGCACATTCCAAAATATGAAGGAAACAGTTACTGAATGCAAGAAGGCTATGTCATAGATTTAATTTCAACTAATATTTTATTTTCAAAAATTTGAATGAGCAAGCTAATTACTTTAAACTCATTTTTAAATTATAGCTAAGTCCTTCCTTTTTACTCTTTACAAGAAAGTTATGGTATTGCTATTATTTGAGAAACAGCAGTGTAAGAAAATCTGGTAGGATTATTTTTAAAATATAATATAGTGTATTTCTTTCAGTTTTCTTCTTCTACCTCAGAGAATGCTGTTTCCTTGTTTCATATTCTTATCTACTACCAAATAATTTGACTCTAAAACCATAATTTACTCTAGTTCTAGTACAGGAAAATAGTTCCTTCTTTGTAATACCTTTATTGAAGAAAGTAACATTTGGCCAAATGTTCGATACAATAGACTAGTAAGAAGATTGCAAACAAATGTAATGATAGAGAAAAATTGTAATTTAAGGTAGAGAGAAGGTGCTGATGAATAAAATAATAGAGATGTTTCTAAGCTTTTTAAATTAATATACTGTATTCAACAGTGATAAAAAGTAATGAAGAATATTCATAGAATATTAATAGTGAGTGGTTAGTCTCAGTAATGGAAATAAAAATTAGTTAATTTTTAAAATTATCTGCATTTATTAAGTTTTATACAATTTTCCTTCTTTTTAATTTAGCTATGGCTTTATAAGTTATATTATGCAACAGGATAAAAATAATTAGAAATATTATGTCATTTGAGTTTTATAGAAATCATTTAATAGTATGAAAGTAATATACTTTTCTTTTAGTTCAGAAATTAGTGAAAAAATGCCGTGTCTTTCTTAATCAAGTTATGGATGCATTTTTATAATTACAGTTAAACTTTCGGCTTACTGAGTGATAACTACGCTTGGTGTGTGTAGCTTGTATGCCACGATTCTAAAAAACAAAAACAAACAACAAAGAAAAGTGTCTGTAGGTATGAGATTATCTAGTTTTGGTTGTGCTGGATCTTTGTCACTGCATGCGGCTTTCTCCTACTGCAGTCAGCAGGGACTAGTCTTCCTTGTGGCGTGCAGGCTTCTCAGTGCGGTGAATTCTCTTGTGGAATACAGGCTCTAGGCATGGGCCTTCAGCAGTTGTGGCTCACCAGCTGGTGCTCCGCGGCACGTGGAATCTTCCTGGATCAGGGATTTGAACCCATATCCTCTATACTGGCAGGTGGATTCTTATCTAACAGGAAAGTCCAGCCCTTTTATTTTGATATATTCTTAGAATAAAGTCCAACCTAATCCTTGGGATAAAGTTTAGACCAATAGAAAGAGTGTGAACTTTGAAATGAAACAATCCTGGGTTCAAATGCCAAACTTTCTGTCTCCTGTTTTTACAGTGTCTCTCATCTCTAATGTTATACACTTAACCTTATAGTCCTCACATTTCCTTCTCTTTCACATCACATTTTGTTTCTCACATCAAGGGATAAAGCTTGTTGACGGACTCCTTGAATCTTTGCTGGCCTTGTGACTAGCTTCACCCCATAGAATGCAGTAGACTTCTCAGTCTAAGACAGGCAGCTTTCACTTTCTTTCTCTTGGAATCCAGCTTCCAAGTTATGCGAAGCCTAAACCAAAGTAACAGCCTATGTGGCAAAGCCACGTGGAAAGAGAAAAGTCCTAAGACTACATAGAGGAGAACCAAGAAACCCAGCCAACAGTAAGAGCAGGCCCCAAACACATGCCCCTAAATGAGTAATTTTACTTAAGTCTTTCCAACTATCCTACTTTAATCCACTGGCATGTGCGTGCAGAGGCCATTTTGGATGTTCCGCTTCAACAGCGGGGCGTGATGCTGGATAGTGTGCGACCTGAACAGTCACTTGGAAGGTCCCAAACCTTGAAACGTCCTGTGATTTTTTTTAGTGCTTTGCTGTCACTAACTCGAATCCTTGCTAGTTTATAAACAAAGTCCCACATTTTCATCACACGCTGGTCTGGCAAACCATGTAGCCTGTCCTGCCAAGCAGGCGTCATGCAGAGCTGAGATCACTCAAACCCACCGTGCCCTGTTCACGTATCTCACCTATAATATTTTAAGTAATAATTAAATGATAGTTGTTTTAAGCTACTAAGTTTTAGGGGAGTGTGTTCACAGCCATAAAACAAATAGTTCACAAAACACATGACATTTGAAAATAGCATAGAAGCTCAGAAGACCTTGAAGAATATTTTTTGAGAGGGAGAGGGAGGAAGAAATACAGATATTTGTATGAAGATGTAATGGTATGTTTAAAGAATATATTTATAAAATGTATTTTTAGAATGATACATGGTAAAAGGAATAGAGGAAATTTTGGAAACAAAAGTATTAACCAATGAATTATTGAAAAACTTTAAGGGTTTTGTAATCATAATCAATGTACCTTACCCTTAGTTAATGTTTAAAATATTGAATTGTGGATGAAATGTTACTCAATAGTTAAAGCTCAGTAATTTTAGAAAGGGCATTTTTAATAAAGAATTAGTTCATAAGAAAAATAAAAGGACGCATGTGTAGAAAAATATATTTCTAATAAAAATGAATTAATCCAGACTAGATTAAAATAATGCTTATAGAGCAAAGAATGACAATATATTTTTTTATCAATTAAGAAAATATGTAAGTTCAGTTTGAAATGTCCTAAAATTCTATACATCAACTTAAGTGGGCTGAAATTTTGTGCATGGTCTGGAATTAGATGAGGATCTAATTGCATTTTTATTCAGGTGAATAATATGTCCACCTTTTCACTGTTTTATAATTTCACATCACTCATATGCTAATGTCATCTATGTGGATCTCTTTCCATGTACTTTATTCTGCCCCATTATTTTTCTGTTCATGCATCAATATAACACTCTTTTAATTACTACAGACCTAAAGTGAGTTTCTATTTCCTTGAGTGAGTCTTAAGGACAACTCTCGTTTTCTTCTTTTCTCCTCTGTTTTCTTCTTTTTCTATACCTCTTTTATCATTCCTCTCTTTCTTATTATTCTACATTAAAAATTAGTCTTTTCTGATTTATAATGTTTGCCAATTGTATGGAAAACAGCTTCTCATGCTGTCTTTTATCTTGTGTTCCTTTCTGAAAAACTTATTTTAAATTCATATATTAGACTTTCTCCATTTAAACATTCTCTTAAATATGCAGCATTCTATATCATTAATCTTTTCTTGTCTCTCTGTATCTAAGCTTGATGTTTAACTATATCCCTAGCTTTAAATTGCAATTTCAGTATTCTTTACTTCTAGAATTGTTTTTCTTGAATCTGTTCATGGCTCTTGTTTTTGCAGTATGTTTTATTTTTTTTTTAATTTCTTCTCTTATTATTTTACATTTTCACTTAGTATAATATAATGTCTCTATCATTGAGCTCTCAGTTCTACTTTTCCACCTTATTTTGAACTAAGACATTTCTTTCCCCTTATAGTGGTGAGGGTCCATATTCTAGATCCCATATTTCCATGATCCTTCTAAACAGTAGTTCATAATTTCCATATTACATTTGGTTTCTTTGTTTATATGCAGTAGGTAATTGATTTTTTTGAAGAAAAGTAAAAATAGAGAAGCTTATCTTGTATTTTAGCTAAAATAATTGTTATTATAGCACAGAGATTAAAAACATAACTAACAAGGTCATGTTTTTTTGATGGTGATCAAATCTCTACTTCTTACTAGCTGTGACTTTAGAAAAGGAGAGAGAATGCAATATTTGAAGCAATCAATAATGACTGACATTGTTTCCAAAACTGATTTGAGAAGCTTTCTGAGCTCATTCAGGATAAATACAATCAAAGCATGTTTAGACAATTATATCAACACTGATGAAAACCACATACAAAGACAAATCTTAAAAGTAGTTAAGGGGGAACACTGCATTATCTCTAAAAAGGCAACAGAAAAACTTACAAATGACTTCTTAACAAAAATTCCATATGCTGATGGAAATCTGAATCAGCATATCATGGAATAATATTTTAATAATGCTGAAAGAAAATAATTCCAATCTATCATCTTATACCAATAATAACATCTTTCAAAATTTAAGAAAAATAAAACCTAAAACAAATTTCATCAGCTAACCCACAACAGAGAGAGCAAGCAAGAGAGAGAGGTAGATAAATACTGAAGTGAATTGTTTTCCCTCCTCTCTTAAGTAAAATCCAGTTTATATTATGTGACTTAGTCTAAGCAATTATTTCATTTGTGAGGCTCCCCTGAGAACTTCCTTATCCACTATAGAATAACATTTATTTCATTCTCTACTTTTTTCCATATACTAACCGTAGTATTTCTTTGATTGCAGTAATATGTAATCTGCCTCTTCCTTAGGATGAACTTGTGGTAAGTGATGGTGTAAAACAGTTAATCTGAAATCTATAATAAGGGATAGTGTCATATTTATCTTTGCATCTGTAGTAATTAGCACATTGTCTGCTGCATGATATATATTCCATCAATATTTGATAAGTAAGAGAATAATTGAATAAATTAATGACTTTGTAGTAGAAGTAAGCTGGCAGTGGGAAAGAACAGAAAGGAAAGCTTATTTTCTAAGTGATTATAACCTAATTAATGGCAGCACTTTTGCACACTCAATTGTTTAGCAAATGTATAGGCTCCAAATATCAGCAATAAAATGTGTAATATAGAAAATAAGTCCTTTAAGATTCAGGAAAAAAATTCTGTAGGAAAGGAAGAAGCTAGTTGGTTGGTCTTAATAAAGTCACTAACTCAGCTTTCTTCTGAGTGATAGGGAAGGTTAAGAAGTTTCTGGATATTTTCCCTTTCCTTAAGGCATTTGTATCCTCCTACACACATCAAGCAGTTAGCTTCTGTGCGGTCTTGTGTTTTTTGCCTGCCTAACAAGCTGTCCTTCTGGTAATGCCATCCAAAATTTTCTTGAGAAATAAATTAACCCCATATTGTGAAATGAGCACTTCAATGGATCCCTGGTTTCCTCACTAGTGACTGTGTTTTTGTTGAAGCAATGGTATCCTTATTGTTTTCAGGTCCAACATGGTCACAGGAAGCCATAGGGAGAAGGCAATCAATCTTTTAAAATCCCTTAGTGCATCACTATAACCCTCCAGCAATTTTATGACCGCTAAATGTTAATGTTACTAAATCACCTGAATGGAGTATCCAGAATCTTTTCTCAATGCTCTCTCTGAATGTTTCTGTTACATGAAAAAAATAAAATCCGCTTCATATTAAGCTTATGTGTTTTATTGCTTGAAATAAAAAGAATCTTGATGGGAAAAGGCAAAAATAACACTACAGAAGTTGAAGAACCCTCCTCTTTGAATTTTTTCCTACCTTATCATTCTTTCCTCCATTTTGCTCCAGCAATAGAAAATTACTTTCATTGCCCAGGCATAGTTTTTTGGGTACCTGACATATTTATATTATTTCTGGTAAAGGTCTGGCACAAAGATCTTACTTATTTTTTTTTGTGGAGGCTTCAGTGTTAGTATAGATCTCCCTCTCCTCACCTCCTTCATGCAAACTTGATCATTTTATTCTGTACCACTGCTTTGTCTTTTACATAACATTTTGTCTCTTTTATAAAATTTATATAACATTTTATATAATATTATGTTATATAAAATTATATAAACAATTACAGTATAGTAATTGTTTCTTCATATCTAGTCATCCTCGTTATTGTATACTTTTTAAGGGTTGTAATTTTATCTGATTCATTTTTTATTCACCAGTAATATGTTGAAAGTAAATTGAAGTAAAATATGTATTGAATACAGAAAAATACCAGAAAGGAAGAAAAACAAACTGAACACAGCAATGCATTGGGCATAGTTACTCTAAAAGTATTTTCTTAACTAGACAGCTATGTCATGAGGGACTTTTTTTTTTTTTTTTGCTTTGGTTTTTCCCTCGTAAGATTGTATATAATGAAATCCTAAAACTTAGAGACACTTTAAAGCATTCCCACATCAAAAACTTTCTTTATATCACTAGGGCATTAAAACAGGATGCATGTCTTGTCAAATACCTTATCTCTTCTGAGCTACTTACTACATGAATTCTTTTTTGAAATTGACACATGGGGACCAAAAAAATAAAGTGCGTATAGAGTGGGGAAATACACAATAACAATGTCATAAACAAATATCAAAGAGATAGTATTCAAAGCTGCAAACTCTGACTTTAACACCCAAGTTATGCTAGTTGCATGGGTAACAGTACTAATAAAAATGCCAAGTTATACCAAAAAACAAAACAAAATCCAACCCAGTATCACAAGCAAGCAAAGACAATGAATAAAAATCAACTTTCTTGACAAATATGTGATTATCTCTTGTTTACTCCAGCAGCTTTAAATTAACATGGCTAATTTTGGCTTTGAGGCCTCATTTACCTACTAAAGGGGATGAAACAGGGGTCGTTCTATTAAAGGAACAAGAATGTGGTTGTATGGGGATCATGATGTCAAAAGGTTGGAGTCCCGTTGAGTAAACTGGAACACTCTCCTAGGTCAAGAAGTGTGATAACTTAACTTGTACTTTCAGTGAAACAATTTTTCTGTCGTATACTGAAGTATGCTATATTAAAAGAGAATTTCTTAGATAAAAAATGAAAAATTCTGGATATCTACTCCAAATACGAAAGGTGATGTTGAATTTGAAATCTTAATAAAATATAAATCTTTTTTGCTAAACTTCACTAAATGGATAGTGTATTAGTCTGTTTGGCTGCCATAACAAAATACTATAATCCGGTAGTGAAAAAAGCTGAAATTAATTTCTCACACAGTTCTGGAAGCTGGGAGGTCCAAGATCAAAATGCCATCACGTTGATTCTCGGTGAGAGCTCTTTTCCGGGCTTGCACACTACTGCCTTCTTGCAGTCCTCTCACATGGCCTTGCATGCACAAAGAACAGAAAGAGAGAGAGAGAGTGAGTCATTTCCCTTTCTTCTTATAAGGTACTATTGTCCTCATGTCTAACTGGACCCTAATTACTTCCCAAAGACTCCATCTTCAAATACTATTACAATGGATTGTAAGGCATATGCAGATGGAAGGAGCCACAAACAGTCTATGAGTAGAGAGCTACTGATAATTTGATCTCATTAAGTTTACCGCCAGAGAATTCTATCATTTTATTATTTTAAAACAGGCCTTCCCTAGTAGCTCACTGCTAGAAAATCTGCCTGCTAGGGCAGGAGATAAACCCTGCATCAAGGAAGATCATGTGGAGAAGGGAATTGCAACCCACTCCAGTATTCTTGCTTGGAGAATTCCATGGACAGAGGAGGCTGGTAGGGCCCAGTCCCTGGGGTTGCAAAAGAATTGGGCCTTACATAGTGACCAAACAACAATTATTTTGAAACACCTTAGAAAGATTGCCACTTGAAAATTACCAACTTAATTTTATTGACAACTATATCCTCAGCCCCTAGAATAATTTACCAATAAGGTGATACTCATTAAATATTTTGTTGAATGAACATATAGATGAGAGAAGGAATAAATTAATGAACTTCACACTTACGTATAAGTGCAGAAAATGAAACAGTTCCCCCCAAAAGAGTTCTGTGTTATATTGTCCATGTATTTTAAACTTGTTTGTGAAGGGTCTAATAATAGCAATGCAGGTTGAATTTTGAAGGGTTGGCCACATCTCATGGCATGTGTGATCTTAGTTCCCTGACCAGTGATTGAACCAGAAGTCTCTGCTTTGGAAGCTTGGAGACAAACCACTGGACCACCAAGGAAGTCTTACAAGCTGAGCTTTATTATTTTTGTTTTTGGCAATGCTGATTCATCAGTGAGAATCAAGTCAAAAAACTACCCTTGGATTTCAAACAGAATTTGACACAGAGCATATTTACATAGCTGAGAGCAGAGCTGAAAAGCCAAAATAAAGATCATGAAACAATTTCTAATAGCAAGAAATTAGTATCTTCAGTAGGCTGGAAAGACAAAACAAGAAGGCCATATTAGTGAATTCCAGAAGACAAAGCATCTGGCAGAAGCTGGAAGTACAGTGGGCCTGTACAAGACTTCGATCTGTGCTGTGGAGTGTTTGGTGGGTAATAAGGGCACAGAGAAAACACTAGGGTTTTACACTTTGTAAAACACTGGAAATGCCAGTGGAGGTAGACACTAATGGAGAGAGGCTGTGGGGTAAATTACTCTGACTTCTCATTTCATCCTGCCTTCTAATCTCATTAGTGAACCTGGGTTTCTGGGAAATGCAGTATCTATTGCTATAGAAAGAAGGGGGAAAAGTTGGAGAATTGGAGGTGAGAACGAAACAACCAAATGTTTGGCTGTTTCAAATCAACCAAACAGTATGCACTGTGATTTTAAGTAGAATAATGTTCATATTTAATTCTTTATATTGCCATATTCTTTTTTAAAGACAATTATTTTTCTCATTTCATTAAAAAAAATTCTCATAAAAGATGTAAAAACTTACTCTTTGGAACAAAGATATACTTTTTATTGAAGATGAAATTATAGCTCCAACGTTTGAAACACAAAAAGTAATATAAGGACCACATTTTTGTCATTAATAATCTATTTTTGCTTGCTGCTTAAAATAACTCAAAGCAACATGGTATCTCATTCCACAAAGTGGAAAAACCATATGATTTAAACATGGTGAAAATATTTTAATTAGCCCTAATATTTGGTGATGCTAGTGGTAAAGAACCCTCTTGCCAATGCAGGAAACATAAACGACGTGGGTTTGACCCCTGGGTTGGAAAGTTGCCCTGGATGAGAGCATGGCAACCCACTTCAGTATTCTTGCCTGGAGAATCCCATGGACAGGGAAACCTGGTGGGCTACAGTCCACAGTATTTCTTAGGATCTGACATGACTGAGGCAACTTAGCACACACAGCACAATACCTGTCTTCTAGATTTTAAAGACACTCATATTTTGTCAAATTTGTTTCAGATCTGTCACTAAAAAAAATTATAGGTAAAACCAGAGGCCCATTTCCCAAGCCAATCCCTGTACTTCCTGTTTTGGGGGCACATGTCCATGTGGTCTCAAAGAGTCAGACACAGCTGAGCAACTGAACAAAAACTGTTCTATCTACATATATTTACACTACCATTTATTCTGATATTAAATTTACATATATTCTATCAAGTATGAATAAACTTTAAGAGCTTCTTTTCCTATTCAACACGTCAAGATATTTGTCTGTGTTATGTTTACAATTTGTTTGTTCTTTCATTTTAATTGTACACTATTGTGTATTGGTAATATACTATTATATTTGTTATCTTTCCCATTGCTTTACAGAAGTTTAAATATTCTAGATTCTAATTTGGGTTGATTATGTTGCAAATACTTTCCTTCAGTTGTGGTTTTGGCTAAAAAATTTCAATGAAAAAAACCAACCATTTTTCTTACAAATTATTTTATCTGTGGTTTGAAAGAGAAATTTTAAAAAAAGCAACTAGAATAGGTAAGATTACTAAAACATTTTTTATAAGCTAAATCAGGGATTTTGCACATAAACACACACATCTTCTCATTTACATACATGACACAATAAAAAAAAACTTGGAAAAATGCTTTCATATGCATATATGGCACGTTTTCTTTTTTACTGGTTGATTAATGATTTCAAAGAAATCTGAACTCATTTCATGTAGAGAACACTAGCAAAGAGAAAAAACAAAAGAAATTCTGAAAAATAAGTACCTTAAAACAGAGATTCTAAGAGTAAATTTCTTATTACAAAGCTGTTGATTCTTTTCTGTGATATTTATAATTAGGAATTCAGTATATGTATTTTCTTATTCATCTACTCAATCATTCAATCCATTTATTTTCTTAATTATTTAGTAAAATTTATCAATGAGAGTTGAAATTCAAAGTGAAATACATTTTAATTTAAGTGGAGAGAGATAAATTTTGTAGCTGAAGGAAAAACCAGCAGCTATTTGTAATCTATTTTCCTTTGGAGTTCTCTTGAATTTTTTTAGATTCTAGAGCCTATCCTATTCTCTTTCTTATGGAATTTGGTGATCACCATTTTAAATATTTGCAAATGTTGGTATTTATATTCTGGCAAACTGTGACACTAATCATATCTTTTAATAGAAAGTATAGATTATGAAAAATCACCTGGTCAAGTGTCTTCTGTGCCTGAATTATTTTTACATGCATATAACTTTCCTTTTTTCCACATAGCCCTATTTTGTTGGGACATTCAGAATTATTTGCCTTTTCCCGTTCTGACCCTAATTCTGCTCCTAGGTTTTACTAAGGCAGTTAAATATTTTAGTTTCTCAAAAGTTGTATAATGACTCCTGTAATATATTCTTTCTATTTTAAGATTTTTTTAAAAAAAATCAGGAACTTGTATTCCACATTCTTAGTTTATCATTATCCTCTGTAATATCTATCTGTACTTCTCTCTATACATCGACAGGATTATTACTAACCGAATTCTCAACTCTGATAAACCTGCACTTTAATTATAATGCATTTCTTAACTATTATTTGCAAATGACCCCAGAGGAGGGAATGGCAACCCACTCCAGTATTCTTGCCTGGAGAATCCCCATAGACAGAGGACCCCGAGGGCTAGAGTCCATGTGGTCGCCAAGTCGCACACAACTGAAGCGACTGACCACGCACACATGCATTCTCAAATGATTAATGTAGATGATAAACTCTGAATCCTTGGCTGTCCACAAATATCTTTTTCTCTGCCAGGAAATAATATCTAGTCTGATTAAAGAGTTTGCAAGTTATCATCTTTTTTTTCTCAGTAATCTGAGCCTTAATCCATTTCTCTGATAAGAGGTTGGACAGAGGTGATTCTTTTTAACTGTCAAAGACTAGTTCTTTCTATCTAGAAACTTGTAGAATTTTTTCATAATTTTCAGAGTTCAACAATTTTTTGCCAGAATATGCCTTTTTATAAAATCTTTTCTCATCAACACTACTTGGAACTTGATGAGGAATTTTAATGAGCAAGCTTTATTTGGCTTAGAGAAAGTTTAGTGTGTGATATGTGTGTGCTTAGTCATGTCTGACTCTGTGATCCCATGGACTGTAGCCCTCCAGGCTCCTCTGTCCACAGAGTTTTCCAGGCAAGAATACTGGAGCGAGTTGCCATTCTCTCCTCCAGGGNGCTGGGCTGGAAGAAGCACAAGCTGGAAACAAGATTGCTGGGAGAAATATCAATAACCTGAGATATGCAGATGACACCACCCTTATGGCAGAACGTGAAGAGGAACTAAAAAGCCTCTTGATGAAAATGAAAGAAGAGAGTGAAAAAGTTGGCTTAAAGCTCAACATTCAGAAAACGAAGATCATGGCATCCGGTCCCATCACTTCATGGCAAATAGATTGGGAAAGAGTGGAAACAGTGGCTGACTTTATTTTTCTGGGCTCCAAAATCACTGCAGATGGTGATTGCAGCCATGAAATTAAAAGACGCTTACTCCTTGGAAGGAATTTATGACCAACCTAGATAGCATATTAAAAAGCAGAGACATTACTTTGCCAACAAAAGTCCATCAGGTCAAGGCTATGGTTTTTCTAATGGTCAAATATGGATGTGAGAGTTGGGCTATAAAGAATGCTGAGCATCAGAGAGTTGAAGCTTTTGAACTGTGGTGTTGGAGAAAACTCTTGAGAGTCCTTTGTACTGCAAGGAGATCCAACCAGTCCATCCTAAAGGAGATCAGTCCTGCATGTTCATTGAAGGGACTGATGTTGAAGCTGAAACTCCAATACTTTGGCCACCTGATGTGGAGAGCTGCCTCATTAGAAAAGACCCTGATGCTGGGAAAGATTGAGGGTAGGAGGAGAAGAGGACAACAGAGGAGGAAATGGTTGGATGGCTCACCAACACAATGGACATGGGTTTGGGTGGCCACCGGGAGTTGGTGATGGACAAGGAGGCCTGGCATGCTGTGATTCATGGGGTCACAAAGAGTCAGAAATGACTGAGTAACTGAACTGAACTGAACTAATTGACTTGCTCTTCAGCCAATAAGTAGTGTTCAATGCTTTGTGACCACCCGCCACACGGACTGCAGGCTTTCCTGTCCTTCACTATAACCCAGAGTTGGCTCAGAATCATGCCCAGTGAGTCAGCTCTTTGCATCAGGTAGCCAAATTATTGGTGGCTCAGTTTCAGCATCAGTCCTTCCAATGATTATTCAGGGTTGATTTCCTTTAGGATTGACTGCTTAATCTCCTTGCTGTCTAATGGATGCTCAAACAGCATAGGTCAAAAGCATCAATTATTTGGCACTCAGCCTTCTTTTTGGTCCAGTTCTCACATCCATATATGACTACTGGAAAAACTATAGCTTTGACAATATGGACCTCTGTCGGCAAAGTGATGTCTCTGCTTTTAAATATGCTGCCTAGGTTTGTCATAGCTTTTCTTCCAAGGAGTAAGCATCTTTTAAGTTCATGGCTATTAGTCACTGATTTTTCAGTAATTTTGGAGCCCAAGAAATAAAATCTATCACTGTTCCAAGCTTTTCTCCAAATATCTTCCATGAAGTGATGGGACTGGATGTCATGATCTTAGTTTTTTGAATGTTGAGTTTCAAGCCAGCTTTTTCCCTCTCCACTTTCACATTCAAGATGATGTTTAGTTACTCTTCACTTTCTGCCATTACAGTGGTATCATCTAATGATAGACTCTATTGATGCAATCACATATTTTTCTTTAGCCTGTTGATGTCATGAAGTTACATCAATTGAATTTCAAATATGGAATCTAGTTTGCATACCTAGCAGAAAATCCCTCTTGATCATGGTGTATACCACCTTGTATACATCTCTGAATTTGNTTGCTTCATTTGCTATTATTTTCTCCCATTCTGAAGGCTGTCTTTTTACCTTGCTTATAGTTTCCTTTGTGTGCAGAAGCTTTTAATTTTAATTAGGTCCCATTTGTTCATTTTTGCTTTTATTTCCAGTATTCTGGGAGGTGGATCATAGAGGATCCTGCTGTGATTTATGTCGGAGAGTGTTTTGCCTATGTTCTCCTCTAGGAGTTTCATAATTTCTGGTTTTATGTTTAGATCTTTACTCCATTTTGAGTTTATTTTTGTGAATGGTGTTAGAAAGTGTTCTAGTTCCATTCTTTTACAAGTGGCTGACCAGTTTTCCCAGCACCACTTGTTAAAGAGATTGTCTTTTCTCCATTATATATTCTTGCCTCCTTTGTCAAAGATAAGGTGTCCATAGGTGCATGGATTTATCTCTGGGCTTTCTATTTTGTTCCATTGATCTATATTTCTGTCTTTGTTCTGGCACCATTCTTAACAGAAGAATTATTCTTTCTTAAAGGAAATGTATATAGTGCATTACAGAATTCACCTCATGAGTTAAAATCCTGATAGGGGAGGTATGACAACTGCCAAGAATATTCATTCCAATCATATATGTGGGGAACAGGGAAATGACAGCTAGGAGGCTCCATGGACAAAAATGAGCCTGCTGTGAGTAAGATCTGGGCCCAGGGCTGGCTTCCTGGGGGTCTCTCCTGTGCAGTCTCATAGAATCTCATGTTTAGAAGTGCTTCATGCTTGGTTTATTGTACCACTTTTGCCATCTTTAAATCCTTAATCATTTTTTGACTAGAAACTGATATTAATTCACATTGAGCTTCAAAAATATGTAGTGGGCCCCAGGACTCCACTCATTACCCGGCCCATATGGTCTCATTCTGTCAGGCAAGCCATGCCTCTGAGTATCACTGCTAACTTGGATTCTATGTTCAGTTGTCCTCCGAAAACCTTACCCTTTCCTCTGTCTGAAGTTATTCAAGTCAATGAGGTGAATTTCTTAGAAGTCAGAGGGGATAATTACTGTAATGTTTGCCATGTTACTTTTTTCTTGGCAAGTTGACAGACTCTAGGTCTGAAAATTGGTCAAGGATTGATGTCTTTTATCATTGTTGCTTCCTTTGGCCTCTTGGTCATTCATCCTTGATTTCTTATGACCAAAGTGAAGAAATAGTGACCTTAGAATTTTGTTTCTGAATTTCCTTGTTCTAATCTGTATACAGGTCAGAAAGCAACAGTTAGAACTGAACATGGAACAACAGACTGGTTCCAAATAGGAAAAGGAGTACCTCAAGGCTGTATATTGTCA
>SJYV01012447.1:705637-754961 GCA_006410875.1 Neotragus pygmaeus | reverse complement strand
CAGTCAATCCTAAAGGAAATCAACCCTGAATATTCACTGGAAGGACTGATGCTGAAGCTGAAGCCCCAATACTTTGGCCACTTGATGCGAAGAGCCAACTCACTGGAAAAGACCCTGATGCTGGGAAAGATTGAGGGCAGGAGGAGAAGAGGGTTGATAGAAGTTGAGATGGTTAGATAGCATCACCGACTCAATGGACATGAGTTTAAGCAAACTGTGGGAGATAGTGAAGGACAGGGAAGCCTGGTGTGCTGCAGTCCATGGGGTCACAAAGAGTCAGAGACGACTTAGCAACTGAACAACAAACAACAACATCCTCTTAGACTCTGTTACACTCTGATGAAAACAGATGTTTGTCTTGTTTGTTTAGTGCTATATACCAACAGGTACTCAATATGTATCTCTTGAGCAAAATAAATAAAACTACCTATCTATTCACTCACACTGGACTTTGTATGAAAAAGAGAAATGAGAATGCAAGGGCTTTGGCTGTATAAATCACATTACAAAGACAATGTATGTTTTAATAATTTTTTTACTAACATGAAATAGAAATAACATTGTCTTGGAAATAACATGCTCATCCCTTAGAGAAAAGCTCTCGGGCTTTGCAAAACAAAGTTTGAGAATCACTGAAGTAAGAATTAAAGCTCATGACCTTAAAACGATTTAAACCACCAAGTCAGCCAACACTGCATCCTGAAGCAACAGTTTTGTTTTCTTTTCTTTTCTTTAACCAGTCATGTTGTCAGCCTCTAAAGTCCAGGACACAAAGCACAGAAGGGCAAAGGGTATGCTATTTCACAACATTCTTACTGAAACAACTGGGGAGAAAAAAGCAAGTTTCCCAACACATCAGTCTACCACCAATTAAAATGCTGCTTGCTGAGACCCTCGCCAAAGGTCTCCTCTCGAGGGCTCCCGGTAACAGGTACAACTTTATCATCGAGACCAAGGGAGTCATGCCATTTATTAACAGTCATCTGTTTCAGAAAATCTCCCCAGGAGAGGTGGGATCCAGCCATCTCCCAATCTGCACACTCTTGAGATCTGTTGGTGTTACAGCTCTGAGAGGGTGTGGGCAGCAGGCTTACAGTTTTTCACACATTACCCTAGAAAGGATTCTAACCGCACAAGGAGGTAAGTTGTGGGATGTCAGCCAAGCGAAATACTGACAAATACCGTTCTGGTCAGTTCAGTTCAGTTGCTCAGTCGTGTCTGACTCTTTGCGACCCCATGGACTGCAGCACCAGCCTGCAAAATTTTTGTGCAGTCTTGGGTGAAAGCTCCTTTCCTGGGTCAATGTGATGGGCAGACACACAGCATCTTCTTCCACAAATGGCTTCCTTTAGATGCTCATCAACCGCCACAGGTCAATATAGCCCCATGCAACTGAACATTGGATCTAGAGCTGACATCACCACAACTGACCAGTCCCTCTAATTAAAAACTCTTGCTGCATTTTTGTTGAACTGGGGAGTCTAGGAAAAAAACAATAATAATAAACCCTGACAAACTCCTGATGTGTGTGTGTGTGTTCAGTCACTCAGTTGTGTCTGACTCTTTGACATCCCTGGACTGTAGCCCTCCAGGCTCTCCTGTCCACGGAATTTTCCAGGCAAGAATACTGGAGCAGGTTGCCATTTCCTACTCCAGGGGATCTTCCCAACCCAGGGATAGAACGCACGTCTCTTGTGTCTCCTGCATTAGCAGGCAGATTCTTTACCACTAGTGCTATCTGGGAACCCCAACAAACTCCTGGAGATATACTCAATATAGGAAACTGGGCAATGTACCTTAGGAAATAGCCAAGAGAGCCTCATGCACATCAGTTATTATTTTTATTATTTAAAAAATATATATTTATTAATACATGCATAAAGGGAAAAAGCTAGAGAAAGATGCATGCCCTGCAAACATACACACACACATATACACACATACACATATATAATACCTACACATACGCACACAAACAACAGCACATATAACCTCACCACTTAACAATAAGCATGTATAAAAACATATAAGAACACCTTAGGTTCCTTTACTTTTCCCCTAAGCATACATATTAAGATAAACATCTTATTTCATAATCTGATTTTTTTCCTGCTTAGCCATGTATCATCACCATTTTTCTAAGGAATGCAACAAGTATTTTTTTTGTAACAGTGTAACAGTCTATCTCATGCCTTAACATTATTTACCTATTGGATAGCTTGGATATTTACAATTATTCTGTGTTACAAATAGCAGCACATATCTTTAGTATATCTCTCTTTCTTAACGGGCTCTGGGAGTGAAGATAATTTAAGTAAGGAAGTAGAAAAATTATAAAGTTAGGTATGCCTTCGTGGATGGGCTTCCCAGGTGGTGCTTCTGGTAAAGAACCCGCCTGCCAATGCAGGAGACATAAGAAGACATAGGTTCAATCCCTGGATCAGAAAGATCCTCTGGAGGAAAGAATGGCAACCCACTCCAGCATTCTTGCCTGGAAAATCCCATGGACAGAGGAGGCTGGTGGGCTACAGTCTGTAGGGTCACAAAGAGTCTGACATGACTGAAGCGACTTGGCATGCACATAAACACACACATGAACATACACATGCCTTTGTGGATATTGAAATATCCTGAGATGACGGTAGGCACTGGTGTGGGAAGGAAGATTATGAGTCAGATCTCAATGTTTTCCATAAATGAGAGGAGAGGCTGGTGGTGTATAGATGAAAGAGAGGAAGAAGCAAAGGGTCACTGAATAAGAGGCTTAGAGGAGAGTAACTACAAAGAACGAGAGGAAAGCAAACTGCTGACTCCAGAAAAGTTGCTGTTCCTGAGTGGACTGACATCCCAGGAGAAAGTCAGGATCCTCTGCAGGCAGGGGGAAGGGAAAGCACTCAACATAGGCAAGTCCAGACGGTAGAGTGGAGAGTCCACCAAGGGATCAACAGAACCAGGAACCAGGTATGAAGGAGGCGAGAGATGGCACAGGAGCCAGAGCTTACCTCTCAGCCCATGACTGAGGATAAGTGATACAAAGATGGGAAGTGTGGTTGGAGATGACCAGTCTTCAAAGTCTTCAATGGGGCACAGGTCATTTTGCTTCCAGAAATAGTTAAGAGTCCTAGGGAGTATCTCTCCTAGTTTCAAAGAAGTGGCCGAAAATATGCCCAGGCTTACAAAACAGCTGTCACCCAGAGCATTTGGGTCTTTGTAAGCCTAGGCATATCTTCGGCCACTTCTTTGAAAGACCCAAATGCTCTGGGTGACAGCTGTCACAGAGAGGGCAGAGGCCCCTACGAGGTTCAGAGCAAGAGAACAGAGCCTAGATCTGGACACAGACAGTCTCATAGGATTCGGGCAGCTTCGTGCAACAGGCTAAGGGCATTAGGAGGCTTGCAGAGAGACAATGAGATCTGAGGGATTTTTTTTTTCTTAATTCAGTTAATAAAATAGGAAAAATGAAAGGTCAGGGTGTTCCTTCTCAAATATTAGTTGCCTCAATGAGGATTTTCAAGGGAGCTGTGGAATGTAGGATTCAGTTGAACTTTCTAAAAGTTAAATAAACCTATTCATTAACTGACATTCATTTAAAGAATACGTATCGAGTGTCTACTATGTGCAATGCTCTGATGCTCGATTCTAAATACTAGAATTAGAGAAGTGGACAAATGACAATACCCTGTACAGAGTTAACAAATGAATAAACATATAATAAAATGCCAGCTAGTAATAAGTGCTGCAAAGAAACAGAAAAGGAAATAAAATAAGACTGTGGTGTTACTTTATACAGACAGATGAGACAAGAGTTAGTGAGGAGAGCTGGGTCATATTGCTGGGTAATACACAACCCCCAAACAAAAGGTTTCTTTTCCTTTCACACTACATGGTCATGCCAGATTGGCTAAGGGATTTCCTCTATGTCTCTGGGATCAGGTTGATAGAGAAGCCTGAACTCAAACATTGCTCTGGAGAGTCAAGAATCAGCAATGAAATACTCCAGCAGAAAGTGACATACATCACTCTGGAATACAACCCACTGGGCAACTCACTCGTATGGCCCAACTGACCCACAAGGGAGCCAGAAAGTGCAATTCTACCTATGGCTTGCAAAGACAAAATCCGGAAACACTTAGTGAAAAGCATGAGTGATTGTGAAAGACCATAGTTAAATGGATGGACAGATGTCATAATAGTCATCGTTAACACACAGCACTGCCTACGAGGCATGCACTATGGAAAGCGCTTTATACACCCAGACTTATATAACCCTCACAACAAAACTATGAGGTAGGCTCTACTATTATTTTCAACATCAATCCCATTTTACAGCTGGGGAGGCTGAGATGAGGAGAGGTTAAAAAAATCTTATGAGCAATGAGGCTTCCCTCATAGCTCAGCTGATAAAGAATCTGCCTGCAAGGCAGGAGACCCCAGCTCGATTTCTGGGTCGGGAAGATCACTGGAGAAGGGACAGGCTACCCACTCCAATATTCCTGGGCTTCCCTTGTGACTCAGCTGGTCAAGAATCCGCCTGCAATGTAGGAGACGTGGGTTCAATCCCTGGGTTGCGAAAATCTCCTGGAGATATGAAAGGCTACCCACTCCAGTATTCTGGCCTGGAGAATTCCATGAACTGTATAGTCCATGGGATCACAAAGAGTCGGACACAACTGAGCACTTTCACTTTCACTTCACGAAAAAACTTAACCAAGATTACGTACTTGAGAGCGGCAGAGTTGGGATTCCAACCTAGGCTGTATTACTGCAAAGTCTATGCTCTTAAACATTACCCTATGTTGAATGTGGATAGAGGATGGAAGGATGCATGGATGGATGGGTGGATGGATCGATCGATCGATCGACAGGTGGATATATGGATGGATGGATGAGTGGGTAGGTGGATGGATGAGTGGGTGTGTGGATGGATAAGTGAGTAGATGAGTGAATAGACAGATGAATGGATGGATAGGTGGATGAATGGATGGATGGAGGGATAACCAGTCATGTTGACTAGCAATACTAAAGTCAACTAGGAAAAAAGAGCTTGACTCATGCCATCAGCAGAAGGGGACTCACACACCTGCAGGTCTCACATTCATTTCACCAGTCTTGGTCATCCAACTGTGTCACCACTTAACATGCTAAACAGCTCCATCGGTAAAGCAAGCTGTCACAGGCTTACAAGCAGAAGGCCAGAGGCCCACGTAAGCACACTGCATGCTTGCTAGCAAAACCCTTTCCAGCCTTCTTGGAAGCACAAGCCTGCTACCCAGGCCCCACANCGGTAAAGCAAGCTGTCACAGGCTTACAAGCAGAAGGCCAGAGGCCCACGTAAGCACACTGCATGCTTGCTAGCAAAACCCTTTCCAGCCTTCTTGGAAGCACAAGCCTGCTACCCAGGCCCCACACAGAAATTTCTTCTTGGCAGGTGGGGTGCAGTAACTCCACACAGACAAGACAGGGATGGCTCAGACAGGCTGTGGTTGAGAACAAGCAGACGTGACTAGGGCGGTGGAGGAAGGGGGGACAAACTGGTGGTTATGGCAAAACCAAGGGTGCCTGAATCAAGAGCAGTGGGTTTTGAGGATTTCCCCTTCTCTGGCACCAGCACACACTTAAAATGGGAAATACTTAACAAGCAGCATTGTGCTTGCTAACAACATTCAGCTTCCTGGATAAAGAGAATACAAAAAGGCAGCAAGGAGGAAAGCCTTGAATGTTCTACCCCCGAAACACAGTCCCTGCTACGGCCCACAAGGGCCCATTATCTCCCAAGGGAGGAGGGCTTGTCTGCCAACTCAGGAAGCCAGCAGGCCCACCCAGACAGCTTTTACAGAGCTTCCTCTAGCTGAGCAGAGCTGTGCTTTCCACTGCTCAGCCCATGTATCTCACCAACTCAACAACTTCAAAAGCTACCCAGATGCAACCTCTGGACTAGAAGGCAAGCTGAGTCAAGAGAGAGGATCAAATTTATCACTGAGGTTGCAGCAGTCCACCAAGGGGAAAGGACTTGCCTGAGGTTCCCCTCTAGCCAGGCCCTGTATAATCAGGCTGAGTAAATGGAAAGGCGACCTGATGCCCTAAAGGGAAAGTGGAAAAGCAGAGTAAAGCAAGTCAGATTCTTGCAGTTAGCGGTAGCACCCAGGAACACTCAAGACAAAATAAAACAGCGACTTCCCTGGTGGTCCATGGTTAAGACTCCGTGCTTCCAAAGCAGGGGGCACAGGTTCGATCCCTGGTCAGGGAACTAAGGCCTCACATTTCACTCAGCCAAGAAAAACATCCAGACCAAGGAAGACACCTGGAACCCAGCTGGGGAGAAAAGAACCAAATCCACACAACTGCTAGTCATGGGGCCGGCACCCCCAAGTAAAGAGATTCATTCAAGGGTACTGCCTGTCAGCTCACTTTATGCAGTGCCTGGGAATTTGGCAATTAGTTCCAGAATCATCTTTGGGAAGGGAATGGTATGAGAGAATGTTCATGGCCCAAGTGACTCCCGACTGAAAATAAACTAAGATGACAGCTAGAGAACTGAGTCAGGCTGAAATGTACAAACGGCGGAAGGAGAGCCACGAGCCCAAAGAAAAGAGACCATCATTGTGCGATGCTCTAGGCAGAAAAGAAGGGGAAAGGTACAACCTGAGGCGCCCGAGGGGAAAAAAGGAGCAATAATAATAATAACCTTTAACTGAGCACCTACTGAGGCCAAGAACTCTTTTAACTCCTGAACATGTTATGTCCCAGGCCTCCTGATGACTCTAAAGAGGTAAGATGAGGTTGAATACCTTGCCCAAAGTCACACCATTGGCAACTGGTACCTCAGTCTCTCTCACTCCAGAGTTGTTTCCTAGAGTAACAGAAGCAAGTGAGGAACCAGGCAAGAGAAGGCCCTCTCCAGGGAAGGCCTATCCATCTACAAGTCAAAGTGAATTCCGTGGCAGACTCAGTCAAATGCCAACAAACAGCAGAGATGCTGCCTTAGAACACTTTTTGGTAAGACTTGGGTTCAAATCTTTCTGCCCCCTGACCTCAAACAACTCTGTCAACCTCTGAGAACCTCAGTTTTCTCATCTTTAACATAGTAACAACAACATATCGGTTTGAGGATTAAAAGAGAAAAGTGCTACGTAATGCCACGTGCACAGTGCAGGCACATGGCAATCAATCAGTGAAAGTTAGCGAGTGCTAATGTTATTACTATCCTGCTCCTCAGACCTGCTGGTGCCTGACACAGAATCAAAAAGAAATACACCACGGCCCAGGCCACTTCATTACGAGGTCAGTTTGGTGGGGATCAGAAGAGCTTACGGGTTCTAGAAAGACATCCAGAACATACTTTGCCCACCAGCTTCCTATGGCCTGAAATATACATTTCCCAGCACACAGGAAATACACATTTCCCATTTTAAAACAAACTCAGTGCAGATGTGGGTTACACTGGAGAGAGCATGGGTGACAAAGCTGAGGGCCAATCAGGATTGTAAAGAGTGTTTAAGAAAAAAAAAAGTTGAGGAAAACAGTAAAAAGTCTCAAAATCTCCAGTCTAAGAAACACAGGATTAATTAGGCCAATAAAAAAGTATAGTGATTAGTACATTTCACCCCTAAAGAAACAGTCAGAGTAGGGGACTTCCCTGGTGGTCGAGGCTAAGCCTCCAATGCTTTTAATGCAGAGGGCCCAGGTTTAATCCCCGGTCAGAGAACTAGATCCCACATATTGCAACTAGGAGTTCACATGCTGCAGCTAAGAGATCCTGCATGCCGTAACTAAGACCTGGCACAGCCATATAAATAAATGAATATAAATAATAAGAGTAAAGAGAGAGGAGGTTAGCATCATTGGGATAGTGGCTGGCACATAGCAAGCTCTAATGAACAAAATTTGTTATTATTATTAAATAATTGTTATATAAGATTAATAATAATTATCTCTGCTATTACTTCTATCATTATTATTATTGATTCCTTTGAGAGATACTTTACATGTATCATCTAGCATCATTTTCACAATAACCCCTGAAAGGTAGATGTATCATTTTCTTTAGTTCCCTGATGTGGAAATTGGAGAGAAATAAAATAACTTGCCCAACATCATCCATCTATTGAACTTGGTTCTCAAAGCCAGGTTTGTCTGATCCCAAAGCCCCTATATCTCATCTCTACTTACTATATCCATCCAATCATCAGTATTTGCTGAACAAATAAACAACCCCATGGATAAAAAGGCTGCTGGAATGTCCCTAAAGACAAGGAGATGGCCAAGTTCTCAGTGTCCTCAGGATGCAGTGTGCCAACAGAAAGACAAAGAGAATGATCACATATTTCTGATGAGTTAATCTCTACAAAGAGAAGCTTGAGCTAAGGGAAGGGACTTGGGGTTGGTCTGTTAAAAAAGGAAAACATAAACTTATGACAAATGTAAGTTCTCGGCCCCACATGTTTATAATACAGGGGAAAGTCTACGGAACTTCCTATGAGCTTTGCTTACATCGTGAAGGCCTTAGCCACTGGGAATGGGCACAGTGCCGCAAGCTTAGTATGAATTTCAGACTCAAGTTAGGGCTTACATTCCAATGCAATTTAGAGGAACTAACCTACACTCTCTGACCCTCTGTTTCCTCACCTAAAACTTTGCCAATACGGTAGCCACCAGCTACATGTGACTTCTGAGTATCTGAAATGTGGTTAGTTTGAACTGAGACATAGGATAAGTGTAAAACATGTGCCAAAATTTGAAGACACCATATTTTTTAAAAGTAAAATATTTCATTAATCATTTTATACTGATTATATGTTGATATGCAATATTTGGAATATAATGAGTTAAAGAAAACATTAATCAAAATTAACTTCATTTGTTTGACTTTTTTAATGGTTACTTAGAAATTTTTAAATTACATGTGTGGCTCCTGTTATATTCCTATTAGCCAGCACTGATCTACAAAGTGTGAGGAGGCTGACATGAAGTCAAAGAAGATGTTACATGTTAAGAGCCCTAAAAAACTGGACGGGACTTCCCTGGTAATCCAGTGGCTGAGCTTCCACCGCAAGCGGCAAACATTTGATCCCTGGTCAGGGAACTAAGATCCCACCTGTCTAACAGTGTGGCCAAAAAAAAGAAAGAGTTCTAGGCATCTGGTTTTGTGTTCATTTCCCTCTCCACCTACATCTGATCCGGCAAGTCCTTTCAACTCCCAAACCTGCCAGTGTCTCCCCAAATATAGCATGTCTCTCTCATCATCTCTCACCTGGATGTCTGCAGCGATCTTTTAACTCATCATCTGGTCTCTACCACTCAGCAGCCAGTGGGAGATGTTTTAAACACAGATCCAATCCTTTCCATCCCCCACCTAATACCCACTCCCACTGCATTCAGCACAGAAGCTTATCCCTGCCTAAAAGGCCCCAGTGTGACATGGTCTCTGCCCACCTGCTTCTCCAACCACGCCCACTGGAACCCAGCTACACGATCACGTCAAGTCGGCTTCCTCCTCGTGGCCTTGATATGGCTCATCCCAAGGGCTCAGAACAATTAGTTTCCTCATTCTGCATGGCTGGCTTCTTCTATCTTATGGTTCTCAGGTCACATGTCACTTGGCTAGGAAGATCTTCCCTATCCAAAGAAGTCACCTACCACATCACTCTGTTGCCTTCTCCTGGTTCAGTCTCTCCATGGCATCTATCACAAATGGAACTCATTTTGGTTTTTTTCCAGTTTGCTTACTTGGATATCATCTGCCTTCTTGCTGGAATATCAGCTCCAAGAGGGCAGGGATCTGTCTTCGCCCTCCTATCTCCACAGCCTGGACTGGTGACAATAACATGGCTGGTGCCCAATAAATGCCACACGATCGAATGGGTGTGTCAGCTGGAGCTGTGGAGGAATCAGGCACCAGATCTCCAGAACAATCTGCCAGAGACACTTCCACTCCAGCCGTGCCAGTCTGGATACACATCCAAGAGAAGTGAAACCAGGTACTCAAGGAGATGTCCTCACAGTCATGTTCAGTTCAGTCATGTTCAGTTCAGTCACTGAGTCGCGCCCGACTCTTTGCGACCCCAGGAACCGCAGCACACCAGGCCTCCCTGTCCATCACCAACTGAGAGAGGCTGCCCAAACATCCATGTTCATGGCAGCGTAATTCACAATAGCCATAAGGAAGAAACAACTCAAGGGTCCACTGACAGATGGAGGAGCAAACTATAGTGTCTATGTAAAATGGAACATTATACAGCCTTTAAATTGAGGGAAGCTGACACCTGCTACCACATGGAAGAACCTTGAGGACATCATGCTAAGTGAATGAAGCCAGTCACAAAAAGACTGCTATACGGATCCACTGTAGGCTGCATGTAGTACAGTCAAAATCATAGAAACAGAAAGTAGAAGGTTGGTTACCAGGGACTGGGGGTAGGGCTTAAAAAGGAGTTGTTTACANCACATGTGATGTCACAAAAAGACTGCTATACGGATCCACTGTAGGCTGCATGTAGTACAGTCAAAATCATAGAAACAGAAAGTAGAAGGTTGGTTACCAGGGACTGGGGGTAGGGCTTAAAAAGGAGTTGTTTACAATGGGGACAGGCTTTCAGATTTGCAAGATGAAAAAGCTCTGGAGCTCTGCTGCACAGTAATATGAGTATGTTGAACACAAGTTACTGTACATTTAAAAATGGCTAAGGTGGTGAATTTTATATGTTTTTTTTTTTTACCATGAGTTTAAATTATCTTAATATTTTTTAAAACAATAAAACTTTCACCTATCTCAGGGAACTAAGTAGAAAGCTACCTTAGCCAGCTAAAAAGAGAAGAAAAAAAAAAAAAAACACAACTAGAATTGGGGAAAGAGCCAGAAGAAAAGAAATTAACACAGAGGCCCAATAACCGTCCTGTCCATTTTCTCACATTGGGAAGATGAACACAGAGCCTCAAGAATCTGGGCCCCCATGAGCATCAGGGGGAGTGAAAAGGAGGCAAATACTCCTATTAGCATCCCCACTAAAGACTTCTAGAAATCTCCTCTGAGGACCTAATTAGGGATGCAGGCATGAGATAAGCTTATAATGGTGAGAAAGGGAAACACCTCTATGACCATCCTTGGGGCACCTTTTAAATAAAGGATAGTCAAGCCATGCAATAGAGAGTCTAGAGTCACATGAAAAAAAACAATGGGGTTTCCCTGGCGGTCGAGTGGCTAAGAATCCACCTTGCAGAGCAGGGGACACTGGATCGATCCCTGGTTCGGGAAGATCCCACAGGCCTTGGGGCAACTAAGCTTGTGCAGGACCACTACTGAAGCCCACAGCCTGGAGCCGGTGCTCCACGAGAGGCCACCACAAGGAAAGCCCATGCACTGCCGCCAGAGAGGAGCGCCTGCTTGCCACAGCTGGAGAAAGCCCGCACGCAGCCAAAAACAAAATAAATACACAAACCAAATTTTAAAAAAACCACAATGAAATGCGACTTGACAAACAGGCAGACTCAAGTGTCATCATGACCCCACTTGTGTGACAGAGATGGAGAAGGATACACCAAGGTATTCACACTTGGAGGAGGGGTGAGATTATTTGCTTTCTGTGCATTTTATAATGTTCTGTAATGAATATGTATTTCTCCGGCAATGAGAAAGCATTATTTTTTAAAGAAGAAAGTATATGCCAGAAGAAGGTTTACAAGAAAACACTAGGGATCCCAAAAGAAAATTCTAGTACCCTGAGAGTCAAATTATAGCACAGAAAGAACCCCCAGCAAGGAACGGAAAATACAAAACTTCAGTTATGTAATTCAGAGAGGCCTGCAGAGGTTGCCAGACACCCACAGAGACTCAAACAGACCTTTTGGAACTCAAACCAGGGCAGAGAAAACGCATAAAACAGTAACAGAACCCATCCAGAGATGAAAGATTAGGCATGCAGAATCACAGGGATAAAAGAGAGTGTGAGAAAGAGGAGGCAAGAATCAACATTCAGACTTCTTCCAGGTACCAGTGGGGGCTGGGGGAGGGGAGAGGGAGGGGAGAGCTGGTAAGCGTACTACCCACACCCCCNAAAGATTAGGCATGCAGAATCACAGGGATAAAAGAGAGTGTGAGAAAGAGGAGGCAAGAATCAACATTCAGACTTCTTCCAGGTACCAGTGGGGGCTGGGGGAGGGGAGAGGGAGGGGAGAGCTGGTAAGCGTACTACCCACACCCCCTTCGAGGGAGCCCTTATAATTAAGCTAATGCTAAGAAGAAAGAGCCCTTTTATTTAGCTGTCATCTGCATGAGCAGAGGAGGTGAGTCAGGCAGCCCCTCGAGCAGAGTGGAAAAGACCCAGGAGCTGCCAGCTGACCCAGCTTCCACAGTGATCGCTGAATGCGGGGGGATACACACAACAGTGTCTAGTGGTGTGAGTCTCGGAGCTGGAGACAAATAATAATAGTAGTAAACACTTTCAGAGCATGTGTTCTGTGCCAAGCCTTATTCTAAATTTTATATACATGTGCATGTATGTGCTAGTCACACAGTCGTGCTGACTCTTTGTGACCCCATGGACTGCAGCCTGCCAGGCTCCTCTGTCATGGGATTCTCCAGGCAAGAATACTGGAGGGTTGGTTGCCCTTCCCTTATCCAGGGAATCTTCCCGACCCTGGGATCAAACCTGGATCTCCCACACTGCAGGCAGATTCTTTACCATCTAAGCCACCAGGAAAGCCCCTCCCCCTCTCTCTCTCTCTCTCTCTCTCTCTATATATATATATATATATATATAATTTAATCTTCTCAATGACTCTTTGAGATAGTTATTTCTATTATCCCCATTTTATAGAGGAGAAAACTGAGGCACAGGGAAGTTAAGTAACCTACCCAAGGTCACACAGTTAATTAATGGCAGAGCCAGGATTCAAACCCAGGAAGTTGAGGCTCCAGACACTATGCTCCGAACCATTCTCTGTTCTCTCTTAGAAATCCAAAAGACCACAAACAAGTGTTTTTCTCAGACTACTCTGACGTCTGTTTGTAGGAAATTCATCTCAAGGAGAAATTACATAGAAAACCTCAGGGTCGCATATCATTGCATCTCATCACAGGCTATGAAAACAGCCCAAGTTTACCCGAGAAAACCACTTTACCACCCCCACTGCCCTCTGTCTTCAAACCATTGGCCTAAGTATTCTCTGCTTCCTAAGTGCCCACAAAATATGAAAACCAGTTCTTGGCAGGGACCACAGTGCACTCACCCACCACACTCCACTGTCTTAAGAACAACACACCTTCTACAAGGAAAGTCAGACCCTGCTCCACAATCCCTGCCTGCATTACCCTCAGTAAGTTAATTCATCTCTCTCTACCCCTCCATTCCACTTCATTTGTATAATAAGGATAGCAGTATTAAAGTCAATACTCGTTACTCACAGATTCCATATCTGCAAATTTGCCTACTTGATAAAATTTACTTATAGCCCCAAAATCAGCACTCATGGGACTTTCATGATCATTCTTGGACACACACAGTGATGAAAGATTTGAGTCATCAACGTACACATTCCCAGTTGAGGTTGGACAAGGCTATGTTCTGCCTCCTTGTTTCAGTTTTCATGCTATAAACAAGTATTCTTTTTTCGGGAAATCAGTACCATATTTTTTGCATTTCTGTGCTTTTTGTTGGAAACTTAGCTATTAAAAATGGCCCCTAAGGGCAAGAGGGTTGTTATAGTGTCTTTCGAAGAAAATACATGTGGTTACGCAAGTTTCATTCAGTTGTGGTGCTGCTGGCCACGAGTTCAATGTTTAAAAAGTCAACAACACCTGTGGTGGATTCGTGTCGATGTATGGCAAACCCAATAGAGTATTGTAAAGTTAAATTTAAAAATAAATAAATTTTAAAAAAAAATAAAAAATAAAAAAATAAAAAGTCAACAACAGATTAAATAAAATGACTTTAAACATAAACACACAGAAAACAAGGTTACAGATTAGTTGACAAAAATGTCATGGCCAGAGGCTCACAGGAACCAGACCCCATAATTCCCCTAGGAGCAATGGTTCCATATTCACTAATTCAGCATTTGCAGCAACTTCATGGAAACTACAAGTAGCAAGAACTGACTGTACTTCATAGTACTGTCGGTCTTAAGTGAGTGGGTATCGCCAAGACATTTAGAATAGGACTCTGGCAACATGAAGAACTATGTAGGCATTTTTCCTTTATCAATTATACAGATTCTTAGTTTGAAGACTCAGATGAAATAAATGAGAACTAGAGCACCACCCAGAAAAACTAGCAGTCTTGACCTGAATCAAATAGGACAATCTAGTGAACCAGACAAATACTCAGAAACCAGCTTTGAGGGTATGGCACACCACTGGTGATGAGCTCAACAGTCAGTCGACAGTGGTTTTAGGTTGAGGGAAGAAGACTCCAGGGAACATCCACAAGGCTCACCCACCTGAGATCCACTCTCCTTGGTTCTCCTTGAGGAGTAGTATTACATGGGGTCTTGGTGGGGTCAGCAATTCTGAGATGGTCGTGTGACTCAAGGTAGGCCAATCAGAAGCTCACTCCCTGGATTTTGCGTCTTGAACAAAGTTATACATCCTGCCTATGGTGTCTTTAAGGAATGAACCATTAAATCCTGCTTTCTGAATCCCCAGAACATCTCTAGTTCCAGATCTTTCCAAAGTCTAAGTCTTCATCTTTTCCTTCACATAGCTAATTTCTCTCATGTCCCACTAATAAATTCATTTCTGCTTAAAGTCAGTTTATGCTATTTGCAACCAAGGATCCTAACCAAGACAGGAATTTCAAGGGATAACCTTTTTTCCATCCACTCTTCCCTTAGACCCAGACCTCAAAATAAAGGAAATTCCAGCACAAATTACATTCCCTACTTGTTTTGAGTGATGGTATTCTGAAGGGAGAAAGCAGAGCAAATACATCTTTAAAACACCCCCAATTCTCTTATATGCTCCCAATATGGGGGGCCCAGATGAATTTCATACCTGGGTCCCAACAGATCTCAGAAAGGAGATCTCCAAACCACTGCCTTGGACCCCCAAAGAATCCTGGAGAACAACAATAAAAACAATAACAACAAAAGGTACACCAGTGTCATTTTGTTTTTCAAAAAAGGAAACAGTGGATTGTGTAGACAAAAGAGCCCACATAAGGAGAATGAGACTTGAGACATATCAGACAACTTCATTTACTTTTTGTGTTTTTGCTTTGTTCTAGGATCGGTGCTAATCTGGTAGATGAGGGAAGTATGATATGGAATCTGTCTGGACTTGAGCAAAACCTTCTTCAAGGTCACTCGTGACGGTCTGTTAGGAAAGTGTGAAAAATTTGCCCAGTCTTCTGGTGGATTAATGAACAAGCTAAACATCTAAGTCAAGTGGCACCCGAACACAATTTGCCTTTGTGGCACTTCTAAGGAAATGACTGACATCATCTTTTCACATCTAGCTTCCCCAGTAGATTGTGGAATCCTTGAACAGAGGGATGGCACCTGTCTTGGCCACCTCTGTATCTCCTCCAGTGAGTGCTACGCCTGCCTGCCACACAGAGCAGGCTTCCACACATGCATGCACGAATGAATGAGTCGGTGAATTTATGTCAACCTGGGGCGAGACCTCTACAAGAGTAACAAACGTAATGCCTGCAGGGACAGCCTGGTCACAAGAAAGTGCAGCCAACAGAGGGGCTGGAGGGGCCACGTCCAGCCAAAGGAGTCAACCGCACCGGATGAGGCCCTGCTGTCTGATGAGCTGCCAGTTATCACAGTCTTTCAAAAGGTGCCTAAATACAGGTATTTTATTGTGAAATTCTGTTCTTAAATACAGCTCGCTAGTTTTTTAATATTTTATCTCTTTTTAGTTGAAGCTGTTAAGGAAAGGGAAATTCCACCCCCTCCCCCCCCCATCTCTCTGGAGTTCTTGTGGCTGAACTAAGAATAAAACTGACACAAGGGGCTTCCCTGATGCTCCAGTGGTTAGGACTCCATACTCCCAGTGCAGGGGGCACAGGTTCAATCCCTGGTCTGGGAACTAAGATTCGACATGCTGCATGGTTCAGCCAAAAAAAAAAAAAAAACAATGCCACAAGACAGATTAACAGGAGAAAAAAGAAACAAATTTTATTCATGCACACAGAGGTATCCTAGAAATGGGACCTAAGAAGTGGTCAAAGCAGGCAGTTTTCATACTTTTTAGGCCAAGAAACAATCAATTTGTGAGCAGCTGACAGGACAAAGAAACTTAGGTTTTTGGATGTTCGATGAGTGAAGAATATAAATAGAGTTTGGGCTCTTGGAGCAGCAAATTAAAGAAGTAACAAAGTTTGTTTATTTAAGTGCTCAGGTTGAAGACCCATCTCTGCTGAGTGTCTTCCACTTCCAGAGGCAGGGAGGCCCCTTTCACATGAGAGATTCGTGTCCTGCCTTCACAGAGACAGAGAGATGGGTCAGAGCATCCTTCTTCTGTTGGTCATTTCTGAAGTAACTTTAATTCAAAATAACCAGTATGCCACTGAGGTACATTTAAGGGCAGCCTGCCCTGGATCCCAGCAAAGCAAAATATATTTAGGACCAACAGCCAAGCTCTGCTAAAGGGGAACGCCGGTTGCTGGTCCTCAGTTCTGTCTCTCTCACCATTTTTATGATAAAACTTGAAGAGAGAATCAAATGAGTGGGAAGACAGAAGTACCATCATTTTTTCTTTTCAGAAGTAGCATCTTAAGCACATGTAACAGGATGGACTTAGCACAATCAAACAGAAGGTCCAGAAACCCAATTTCTGAGTCCAGGAATGCAACTTGGATTAAGCGGATTTTAGATTAAGCACTTTTGAATCACTGAAGGATTTCATCAGACAAAAAGCTAGTGAGTCAGCAGTATGAGAGGGCTGCCAAAAAGTAGTTAACGATTTTAGACTCATTGAAGTATATTATCTACATCAGTGATTACTAACTGGTGGCCCACATATTGTTTGGTCTGAGAATTGTTTTTTAGTTTTAAAAAAGTAAATAAATGATCAGTTCAGTTCAGTTCAGTCGCTCAGTCGTGTCCGACTCTTTGCAACCCCATGAATGGCAGCACACCAGGCCTCCCTGTTCATCACCATCTCCCAGAGTTCACTCACACTCACGTTTGTCGAGTCCGTGATGCCATCCAGCCATCTCATCCTTGGTCGTCCCCTTCTCCTCCTGCCCCCAATCCCTCCCAGCATCAGTACTCCTAAATTAGAAGATTTCCCATAAATATTCTGATTTCCTATCTCTGCTGAAAAAAAAAAAAAAAACCTGGTAGGGCTGGGCCAGTGCTCCCACCCTGGCAGCAACAGGCCTGAGTTACGTGGCCGCTCCTCGGAGACGGGGCATGCTCCCTTTACTCTGCCATAGTCCCCACCACTCCATGTGTTATCCCCATTACCAAGACTTGTCAGTTTTACCTCTCATTACACTTGGATGGTTACTTCCCCTACGGTGCACTTAAAAGAAATCATTCTTCTGTACCCGTATCTTTTAAAAAGAGCAAAAATATAGCTTGCACTCAAAAAAAAAAAAAGTGCATGTTACAAAATATTATATACCTCTTTGGATAAGTGAAGAAAACTCCTATGGTTTAATATACAGGTATTTCTTAAATCTAGTGTTTCTTGCAATTAAGTTATCTGCCCAGGCTCCTGCAGGAATCTGAATTTGTGAATCCCAATCTATAACATGACATGTCATCAGTTCAGGTGAGTCACTCAGTCGTGTCTGACTCTTTGCGACCCCATGGACTGCAGCACGCCAGGCTTCCCTGTCCTTCACCAACTCCTGGAACTTGGTGAGATATCATGGCTCATCTCTGTTCAGGGATAGACAGACTCTTGCTGAAGTGTTACACAGGATTTCAGAATCCATTTTTTATAAAGCACATGGACAAGCTGGAAATTTAAGGACACGTTCAAGAACTCTTAGTTCAGGCACACAATGAAATTCTCACATAGGCTACCCATTCCTTTCAATACCTCAGAAACTTGTGGAAATGAATGTTTAGCCTAATACTATTTTAGTAAGTACACGAATATGTGGATGTGGGTGTCTATTTGTTAGAGGCTTAGAAGAGCAGTTTCCCCACCCAACCTTGAAATTAAGAGACTATGTGACGTTTCCATATTCATGACAGCCAAATATAAGATTGGGAAATGACCAAGTGATTCACAGAGGAAGAAGGCAAGAAGAGTCTAGTATAATTAGAAGAAAGAGTGCTGGGGAATATTTAAAAATAATAATTTTGATGAGACTGAGTGGGACTATATGTTCGAGAGCCTCAACAAGCAGGCAGAAGAGAAGCCTTAAGGTAGATATATTGCTGACATCTTTTGGGTCTCTGCCAATCCCTGGAAGACTGTTCTGAAACTTACAGGGGCAGGATCCCAGCTAGAGTGTCTTCCATATCTATACCCCTTACACATACACACACACTGCTAAATGATATGAATGTAGGACACCTGACCGAAAGATGGGACACACACACACACACAGGATCCCAGCTAGAGTGTCTTCCATATCTATACCCCTTACACACACACACACACAGAGGATCCCAGCTAGAGTGTCTTACATATCTATACCCCTTACACACACACACACACACACACACACACACACACACAGGATCCCAGCTAGAGTGTCTTCCATATCTATACCCCTTACACACACACACACACAGAGGATCCCAGCTAGAGTGTCTTACATATCTATACCCCTTACACACACACACACACACACACACACACACACACACAGGATCCCAGCTAGAGTGTCTTCCATATCTATACCCCTTACACACACACACACACAGAGGATCCCAGCTAGAGTGTCTTACATATCTATACCCCTTACACACACACACACACACACACACACACACACACACAGGATCCCAGCTAGAGTGTCTTCCATATCTATACCCCTTACACACACACACACACAGAGGATCCCAGCTAGAGTGTCTTACATATCTATACCCCTTACACACACACACACACACACACACACACACACACACAGGATCCCAGCTAGAGTGTCTTCCATATCTATACCCCTTACACACACACACACACAGAGGATCCCAGCTAGAGTGTCTTACATATCTATACCCCTTACACACACACACACACACACACACACACACACACACAGGATCCCAGCTAGAGTGTCTTCCATATCTATACCCCTTACACACACACACACACACACACACACACACACACACACAGGATCCCAGCTAGAGTGTCTTCCATATCTATACCCCTTACACACACACACACACACACACACACACACACACACACACACACAGCTAAATGATCTGAATGTAGGACTGAAAGATGGGCCATCAGATTATCCCAGAAACTTAGAACTAGACCTAAGAGATGCTATCTGTCCTGGGTGGACAATAGTGTGAGTATGGTCAGAAAGACCATGGCTGGCCCAGGATAAACACGGGCCGAGAAAGCCAGAGAAAGCAGAACAAGCGAGACACGTGGGAGCAAAGAACTCAGCGACCAGATAGAGACACTGAAAGAGCAGTTTCCGACAGTCGGTTTTCCAGTTCTTCCATCCAGTCACTCCTGAAGCCTGGCTGAACTTCCTGCCCTTTGATCACACAGGAAAGCCTCCAATGCTAATCATAACGACAGCAACAGTGGCTCAATTCAGAGAGCCTTCCCATCGGCTCAGCAGTAAATACTCTACATGTATGAACTCATTTAATTTTCCCGAAAACCCTGAGGCAGTTTCCCCTTCCTCCCCCTCCCTTGTTTGTAGGTGAGGAAACTGAGGCACAGAGAGTTTAAGTAACTCCCCATAGAGCATCCAGCTAGGAAGTGGCAGAACCAGAATCGAATCCAAACAGTGTAGCTCCAGAGACCTTGCATTTAACTATGAACTATTCTACCTCTTGGCCTCAGGCTACATGAGTGAATTTCCATCACTTGTGACCCAGAAAGCCCTGCCTGAGACACACAGAAGCCACATGGACTTGGAGGAGAGCAGCCACCTAGAAGGCGCTGTCAAGGGAACCCTGCCAGTCATTCCCTGCCAAGCCGGCCGGCAAAGGACTGCTTCCTGCAGCCGGAGTGGCTGCTGGACGCGGCCTTCTGACACCAGCAGGGCCGTGGGGAAGCCATCCGGCACTGAGATAGCATCCTCTGGCCCAATCTGTGTTTCGTGCCAGCTTCTGTTCTAGGAGCTGGAAAATTAACAGAGAACAAGACAGGCTAGAGCCCTGATCTTCTAAAGCTTACTTTCTAGAAGAGAGAGAGGTACAAATGATTCTATTAGGGGAAGCGAAGACTGAAACTGCCCACCCTGACCAGGAAAGACAATAACCCCTTTCGTGAGTTATCTTACAACAGGCGGTCCTGGTAAGGAAGGCAGAACTAACAAGCTCCCACTGACCGGACGAATTCGGGAAAAGTCAAAAGGAGAGTGGAAACACGAGTCCACATGGCCTATCAATCTCCCAGAATCCCCTCGCTGGAACATCCTGGCGCCACCAGGAAGGACCCCGAGTCAGAATGATTGGCCAGGGACAACCCAGAAATGAACCCCACCACCCTAAAAGGCGAGACTGCGAGCCACGCGGCAGAGCGGTGCTCCTGGGCCGCCTTACCCTGCTGCTCTCCCCCTGGGCGCCCCTTCCCAATAAAGTCTCTTGCTTTGTCAGCACGTGTGTCTTCTTGGACAATTCACTCCCGAGTGTTGGACAAGAGCCCCCTTTTGGGTGCTGGAAGGGGTCCCCCTTCCTGCACAATTCTACATGGCTATAGATGCCACGGAAGGAAAAACAGGGGGTGGTGTGATGAGAGTGTTGAAAGGGACACTTAGGGAGCGTAGGTGGAGAAGGCTTCTCAGAAAGGTGATGACTGAGCTGAGATGGAGATGATGAGAAGCCACCCGAGTCCAAAGGGGAGTCAGAGAGGCAACCGAGATGGGAACAGGCGTGGCGAACTCCAAGAACAGGAGAGGGCACGGTGGCTGGTGCACAATTCATTCTACCCCTTGGGCGGCTGAGTGTGTGGAGAGGGAGGCAACCCTGCTCCACAGCCTGAGTTCATGAGACTCAGAGGCTAGTGAAGGAGCAGATACAGTAGCTGCAAAGACAGCCGGGTCCGCATCCCTCCCTGTGTCCACAATCCCCGCAATGTGGCTTGATGGCTCCTCTGCTCCATGCCCCACTTCCCAAGTCCAGAATGGCCCATGACTGGTTTCTGTGCAGCAGCAGCAGCAGAAGGGACACTGTGCCAACTCCGAAGCATTTCTCAAGAGTCCTTGCATGCCTGTGCTCTTAGGACCCTGGAACCTTTCCCAACAGCCCATGAACCAGCCTGAGTAGCCTGGTGGATGGGGAGACACAGCATCCAGTCTCTCTTCTGCTCCAATAAACACACATCCCAGTGAGGGGAGCCATCCTAGGCCTTCCAGGCCCCAGGTAACCTGCCAGCTGACCACAGACACACAAGTGAGCCCAGCCAAACTCTGCAGAATGCCCACTTCCATGTGGTTTGGGGGTAGTGTGTAATAAAGAAATGTCTAGTTCATACACCAAGGCATATGGCAGGAGGAGAAGGGGATGATAGAGAATGAGATGTTGGATGGCATCACCAACTCTATGGATGTGAGTTTGAGTAGGCTCTGGGAGTTGGTGATGGATAGGGAAGCCTGGCATGCTGCAGTCCAGAGGGTTGCAAAGAGTCGGACACAACTGAGCGACTGAACTGAACTGAACTGAACACCAAAGTGATGCCCGGACAGAGGAAAGCACAGGGTACTGCAGGAACAGCCGGAAACAGTCCACGACAGCCTGCTCTGTGGCTGTGCTTGGCAGCCTGGCCAGGGTCCAGATCAGCGAATACTGCTGCAGGGAGACTCTGCCAGGACCCAGGCTGATGCCCCGGAGCAGCAGCTGCTCTGACATCAGGAAACAGCAACACCCAGTGGCTTCATTCATTGAAACTCCCCAGTGAGCAGTGAGAACCAGACACACCTGGCTTTAAATCCCAACCCTGTCTCTTGCTAGGGGCTTCCCAGATGGCTCAGTGGTAAAGAATTCACCTGCCAATGCAGGAGACACAGGAGATGTGGGATCGATCCCTGGGTCAGGAAGATCCTCTGGAGAAGGAAGTAACAACCCACCTCTTGCCTGGAAAATCCCATGAATAAAGGAGCCTGGCTTGCTAGAGTCCAAAGAATCACAAAGAGTCAGACATGACTGAGCAAGTGATCATGCATGCCTCTTGCTAGGCTGTGGTTATGATGCTAAAGCTGAAACTCCAGTACTTTGGCCACCTCATGAGAAGAGTTGACTCACTGGAAAAGACTCTGATGCTGGGAGGGATTGGGGACAGGAGGAGAAGGGGACGGCCAAGGATGAGATGGCTGGATGGCATCACGGACTCAATGGACATGAGTCTGAGTGAACTCCGGGAGATGGTGATGGACAGGGAGGCCTGGCGTGCTGCGATTCATGGGGTCGCAAAGAGTCGGACACGACTGAGCGACTGAACTGAACTGAAACCTCTCCCACCTTTGTTTCCTCACCTGATAATGGGGTAAATACACAAAGCACATTAGAGAGGACCTGTCACATGAACGTAGCACGTCTGTGCTGTAGAAGTTTACAGTCATTAACATATAAACAAAAGGGAGGGAAGCTCCCCATGTGAGGAGGCACGCATCACTCACTGGCCATATGTGAGAGAATTTGAGGTGGAACATAGACATGGCATTCAATCACAGCAAACTGTAATAACTGGGAACTGTTCCCTTTTAAATTATTTGCAATCCTCATGATTCTGTCAAAAGAGAAAGTCTCTGTTCGGTGATTGTATCTTTTGAACACCACTTTAATATCCGCTAAATTCCCTTTTGGAACAAAGTTGAGGGGATGTTTCAAATTCAGATCCTTGCCAGCCTGCAGTACCTTGAGAGAATTTCATAATATTTTTAATTATGTTCATTTTTTATAGTTACTAATTCTTTATGGGTGATATTGTTTCTCCATTTATATAGTGATAAAGTTTCTTTGAAACGAATGTGTTAAATGAAAAAGCAGGCCATTAAAAAGACATTTTTTAAAGGACACAGTGCACACAGCAAATGCTGTTAAAGCAGAATACTAGGGAAAACTGAAATAAGAAAAGAATATTGATGGAATTGATAGAATTTGGTATTCAAGCTGGCTCAAATTCCAACTTAGCCAAATTACCAGCTACACAACTGTATTAGTCAGCTTTTGCTAGGTAAGACTGCAATGACAAGCAACCTCAAATTCCAGTGGGGGGTTACAATATGCAAAGCATAGTTCTTGCTCATGCTATATGTCATTGCATCTGCCTGTGGCTCTGTGGCTTTGCTTCATATGTCTTCTTTCTTGCTCTCTCTTTTAATTTTTAATTGGAGGATAAAGGCTTTATAATTTTGTGTTGGTTTCTGCTGTATAATGTGAATCAGTTATAAGTGCATACACACACACATACACACACACCATCCTTCTTGAAACTCCCTCCCACTTCCCTTCTCAACTCCATGTGTCTTTTATATGCCAGGAAGGCTGAGCGCCGAAGAATTGATGCTTTTGAACTGTGGTGTTGGAGAAGATTCTTGAGAGTTCCTTGGACTGCAAGGAGATCCAACCAGTCCATTCTGAAGGAGATCAGCCCTGCGATTTCTTTGGAAGGAATGATGCTACAGCTGAAACTCCAGTACTTTGGCCACCTCATGCGAAGAGTTGACTCACTGGAAAAGACTGATGCTGGGAGGGATTGGGGGCAGGAGGAGAAGGGGACGACAGAGGATGAGATGGCTGGATGGCATCACCGACTCGATGGACATGAATCTGAGTGAACTCCGGGAGTTGGTGATGGACGGGGAGGCCTGGCGTGCTGCGATTCATGGGGTCACAAAGAGTCGGGTATGACTGAGCGACTGAAATGAACTGAACTGAAACTGAAACTGAAGAAACAGTCCTCACTTGGTCCCGAGGCACAGGGGAAAAGAGCAAGGGCCAAATCATGCGGTGACTCTGGAAGCTTCTACTTAGTTATACAGTATATCACGGCTGCTCAATTACACTGGCCAATGGGTATCACATGGCCACACCTCACATCAACAGAACGGGAAAGTTGATTCCTCCTGTAGGCAGATACTATGTTATCACAAAGCAATGGGTGAGAATATATAATCCTCTTACAGGGAGAAAGCAAATAATTGATTCAATAATATAATCCATCATAATGACCCTGTGCAACTCACCTCACTTTTACTTCTCCATTTTTAAGACGAGAATACCTACTTCAGAGTCAAGCTCAATAAATAGGAACTCCCTTCTGCTTCTGAGATTCATTCAGAACAGCCCTAACCAAAATAAAGAGCCTGGTAGACAAGCTGCATTCAAACTTCAGCCCAAGATCTGTAACCAGTTAAAAATAAACCCCACGAATGTTCATGGGAGATGAACGTACACCCCTCCTAAGCTGGCCACAGTCTGGTCCATGTCACTCGTGTCAACATCTCATGAAAATTTTCCTGGAAAAACTTACCCTTTTCAGAACTAAAGAAAAAATGTAGAGGAAATGGCTATATAATTGGCCTTGTAATATGAGTGTCGTGATTAAAAGCATACACTGGGGGGCTTCCCTGGTGGTCCAGTGGTAAAGAAGCTGCCTCGCAACGCAGGGGACAGGATTCGATCCCTAGTCCAGGAGGATTCCGCACGCCTCGGAGCAACCAAGGGACAACTACTGAGCCCACGAGCCAAAACTACTGAAGCCCGCACACCCCAGAGCCCATGCTCTGCAACAAACGAAGCCACTGCCAGGAGAAGCCTGCAAATGGCAACTATTCCCCATTCACGACAGCTAGAGAAAGCTCACACACAGCAACGAAGGCCCAGTGCAGCCAAAAAATAAAATAATAAATAAAAAAAAAATTTTAAGCATATATTTTAGAATTGGAATCATGGCTGTTACTTATTTGTATATGACCTTGAAGAAGTTAAATAATTGAGCCTCAAATTATTCATAAAATGGGACAACGGAACAACAGACTGGTTCAAAGTTGGGAAAGGAGTAAGTACGTCAAGGCTGCATATGGTCACCTTGCTTATTTAACTTATATGCAGAGTACATCGTGTGAAATGCTGGGTTGAATGAAGCACAAGTTGGAATAAAGACTGACAAGAGAAATATCAATAGCCCCATATATGCGGATGACACCACCCTAATGGTTGAAAGAAAAGAATTAAAGAGCCTTTTGATGAGGGTGAAAGAGGAGAGTGAAAAAGTTGGCTTAAAACTGAACATTCAAAAAACTAAGATCATGGCATCCAGTCCCATCACTTCATGGCAAATAGAAGGGGAAACAATGGAAACAGTGGCAAACTTTATTTTCTTGAGCTCTAAAATCACTGCAGACAGTGACTGCAGCTATGAAATTAAAAGACACTGGCTCCTTGGAAGAAAAGCTATGACAAATCTAGACAGTGTATTAAAAATGAGATATCACTTTGCCGACAAAGGGCTGTATAGTCAAAGCTATAGTTTTTCCAATAGTCATGCACGGATGTGAGAGCTGGACCATAAAGAAAGCTGAGTCCCAAAGAATTGATGTTTCTGAACTGTGGTGCTGGAGAAGACTCTTGAGAGTCCCTTAGGGTGCAAAGAGATCAAACCAGTCAATCCTAAAGGAAATCAATCCTGGATAATCATTGGAAGGACTGACGCTGAAGCTGAAGCTCCAATACTTTGGCCACCTGATGCAAAGAACCAACTCATTGGAAAAGACTCTGATGCTGGGAAAGACTGAAGACAGGAAGCAAAGGGGATGACAGGGGATGAAATGGTTGAATCACCGACTCAACATGAGTTTGAGCAGACTCTGGGAAATGGTGAAGGACAGGGAAGCCTGGAGTACTGCAATCCACTGGGTCGCAAAAAGTTGGACACAAGTGAGCAGATGAACAACAACAAACAGGACTACTTTAGTCATAGATTACCATGAAACTTAAATGCGGTAAGTCATATGTCTGGCTTATTACTGTGCCTGGTCCAAAGAAACACTCAAATAGAAACTCTTAAAAAGCTGGTACACATCCCAAAGTATCGTTAAGTATTTCAAATCAATGTCTCACGTCCAGTATAGGGAGGTCCTCGCTTACACTAGTTGGAGAAGTCCAAGTTCAATTTTTGTTTCCCACTTTGTGATATGGGATAGGGCTCTGCTCCCTGGAAACCCTGCAGACATGCCCTGACCTTGTCTTTAACTATAAAGGACTTTCAATTCGTTTTGTGAACCTGTAGAAGTAAAAGATACAAAAGTCATTTCTGAAAGTGATAAATGGATATGGACCATGAATGGCAACCTTGGTATCCCCAGCCTTCTGTTCACAAGGCATTTTAGCAAGAGGCTGCTGTCAGCATACAAGGAGACCCTCGGAAGACAGACCCCAACGAGAGAATCTTCTTTTACTCTTCTCTGGGGCTGGAATGTCTGTCTTACGTGTAGTGGACGATTTTAGCAATAAAGTGTATCCATCTCCCAGCTGGAGAACATGTCACCAATTACTTGGAAAAGAGATGAATAATTAAACAGACTTTTCTCTCAAGACAACTAAGTGGAAGTGTCTGGGGAACAGTTAAAGGTCAGAGATGATAATTTCCCTGTGGTTCACAACAGTTTGGTCGATTTCTCTTTTTTCTCTTTTGGCCACGCCCCACAGTTTGTGGGGCCTTAGTTCCCCAACCAGGGATGGAACCTGGGTCTGGGCAGTGAAAGTTCTGACTCGGAACCACTGGACAACCAGGGAATTCCCAGTCTAGTCTATTTCTGGGGCTGCTCAAGCTTTCAAAGTTTCCTCATGTCTGCACCAGCTCAGGCTCTGAGTTAATCACTCATACTCTCTGAGCCTCGGTTTTCTGACCTTTAAAGTGGGAATTATGGATTGCTTGGAAACACTATTAGGCTTTAAGAGCCAAATCAAGATAAGGGAGTCTGTCATTTCAGATATTAGAGTGACACAGGACTCGGGATTTGATGAAAATAGACCAGCACAAACACAGACACAAATAACTAGTGTAACGGCTCACCAACCGGTTCCACAAGGATGGAGTCATCAGCCATTGCAGCTGCTGACCAGCAGAGCACCCAGCGGGGAATTCAGATGAGAGACAGGACAGGGCACTCAGCCTTGGGAAAACAGGCCCCTTTGATAGTCAAATATGTATCTCAGGAAAAATTTTAATGAACCCAGAACCTTGCATCTGCCCATAAATAGTAAAGCACTAAAATCATTAACTTGGGATATCTGTTCCTTGTGACTACCGTAATCTTTTACTGAGATGTATGCATGACACATACACCCCCCTGTCAAATATCATACATACACTGGCTTCTCCCGCATCTCTGCAGAGCTGGTCCCTCAGAGCTGCCTAGAGACCATCTCCCAGGCTAGAGTCCTCAGTAAGGTCCCCGAGTAAAACTGAAATTCACAACTCTTTTTGTTTTTCAATGTTGCTGACTGGTTTTGGTTTTTGTCTGTTAGCTGTGCTGGGTCCCCACAGCTACACACGGGCTTCTCAAGTTGCAGCGAGTGCGGGCTGGCTACTCTCTAGTTGCAGTCAGTGGCTTCTTGCTGGGGTGCTCAGGCTTCAGTACTTGGGGCGCAGGGGCTCTATAGTTGCGGCCCCCGGGCTCTAGAGTGTGGACTCAGTAGTTGGGATGCACAGGCTTAGCTGCTCCACAGGGTCTGGGATCCTCCCAGATCAGGGATTGAACCTATGTTTCCTGCATTGGTAGGCAGACTCCCCGCCACCAAGCCACCAGCGAAGCCCTCACAGCTCTTAAGATCTGCATTTTCTTTCTGTCAACATGAGTGAATGACTGGTGTTTAGCAGACTGAAGTAAAAAATTCCTGCAAAGTAACAAGAAAATGTAAAAGGGGAGCATTTACAGAAGACGAAATGCAACTGTCAAAGAAATACATAAAAAGAAACCTCACTAGTAATCAAGAAAATGTCTATTAAAATTAAATGCCACTTTTTCTCCCTTCGGATTGGCAAAAATGTTAAAGTTTTGAGGCAGGAGATAGATGGGCCCCAGGCTGAGCAGCTGGAGTTTGTCCCCTGTGGACAGACACTGAGATGAAATATAATAGGAGAGGCTGAGGCCTGCCCAGATAAAAGACAGAGGCCACATATTTCTCATTCTCGAGGTCAAGGAGACCTTCCAAGACTATACATGTGCAGAAAGACTCCATGGAGGTCAAAAAGGGAGTGATGCTAAGTGATTCTAGCCTATTTGCTAGAATCCATCTTGGCTAAGAGATGTATGTGCACACAGAGCAGGATCCTGAATTAAACCAAATACAGACTCATAACCAGACAAAGCAAGACGACGGATCAAATCAAAGGAAACCCAGAAGCCATGCTCCGTATAAGTCATTTAATCTACCACAAGTGTTCGAGTCCCTCTCTCTGAGCTCACCTGTGTGTGCCTATTCACACGTATTCTTTTTCCTTCTAATAAACTCTTTGTTTCACACTTTCTTTGTGGGAATTCATTTCTACAGAGCCAGGGCCTTGCCACTGGCCACTAATCTAGCGGCTAGGATTCAGGGCTCTTACTGCCACTGCCTGACTTCAATTTCTGGCCACGAACCAAAATCCTGCTTCAAGCCGCAGAAGGCCGAGGCCACCCAAGATCAGCCTGACCACGTTAATGATTTAAGGAAGACGTAGTGAAAGAGAAACACGCATTGCTTGGGGGGGAGTAACACCAGTCACTTTGGAGGACGTCTGTTAAAATCTGAATCGTGTACACCCCGTGCCATTTGACTTCTCAGGAACTAGAGAAACATGTGTGCATGTGTGTAGACGTGAACAAGGATGCTGACTGTAGCACTGTGTATAACACTGTTAGGGGAAACACTGACACTGCCCGCCCTGGCCAGGCACCATAGTAACCACTTGCATGCGCTATCTAAACAACAGGAGGTCCTGGTAAGGAATGCAGAACTAATCAGCTACCACTAACTCGAAGAATTTGGGAAAAATCAAAAGGAGAGAGGAGATGCCAGTCCGTATGTCCCACCGACCTTCCAGAATCCTGCTCACTGGAATCCATCTTGGCCAAGCGATGCGCACGCCACCAGGAAGGACCCTAGGTCAGAACAATCGGCCAGAGACAATCTGGAAACTAATCTCATTACCATAAAACCTGAGCCTGCAAGCCACGTGGCACAGTAGTCCTCTGGGGTTCCCTTACCCGCCTGCTCTCCACCCGGTGCCCCTTCCCAACGACGTCTCCTGCTTTGTAAGCACACGTCTCCTCGGACAATTCATTTCCAAGTGTTAGACGAGAGCCCACTCTCAGGTGCTGGAAAGGGTCCCCTTCCTGCCACAACACCACCCCTAAATTAATCTAAAGGTTGCTAAGCACGGAGTAGCCATAAAAAATGGGAACAGAATAGCAGGGAGTATGCAGTTAAAAGCATAACAACAGAGACTGCTCTTCAAGACTCTGCGACGTGAAAAATCAAGTTGCAAGATGATGAGTGATAGATGACACCATTCAGCAAAACACACACACTATCACATAATCGGTGTGGATACAAATATGAACAGAGAAAAGGTTCTAAAAAGAGACACCAATTATGCAACCTCTGGGAAAGGGAGAGAGTACCTAGAGTGGTTTGTCAAAAATGCCAAAATGATCTTTAATACCATGTCTTATGATAGCTAATTGATCTTAATGAGGTGTTGTTGTTTACTTGCTCAGTCATGTCCAACTCTTTGCAACCCCCTGGACTGTAAGCCCACCAGGCTCCTCTGTCCATGGGATTTCCCAGGCAAGAATACTGGAGTGGGTTGCCATTTCCTTTTCCAGGGGATCTTCCCGACCCAGGGATGGAATATGCGTCTCCTGCATTGGCAGGCAGATACTTAAGCATTTCTTATGAATTTAATTTTTTCCTTTAACACAACAGGACGATCTCACTGCATCACCCATGGTGGGTCGCAAAGTCTGGTCGATTCCATAATCGACAGAAGAGCTATGCTTACGGGGATAAACGCGGCCATAATTATTACACATGACTGAGACCTCCATCTCCCCCGACGCTTTCTCTTTACTCTGAGAAACAGGAGGCCAAGGCACACCTGGTTTTGTACTCTGTTAATTGCTGAAGGCCTACAGGCTTAATCCCTTCCCAGGAGTGATAATTAACATTTTTAATACAGGCACTTTACAATCAATAGAGTTAACAACTGCTGCTCTGATCTACTTATACTCAGGTGTGAAAAAGAAAAGTGGATGGGATGGATGCTTTAGGAATGGAGAATAAGAGAAAGGGATAGAATTCGGAAGGAATCCACAGAGCCTGGGGGCAGTCCGGTGAGGCAAAGGTTCTGAGCCCTGAAAGTGGGGGATGCAGAGTCGAGACCAAGTTTCTGTATGGCAAAAACCACTACAGTAGTGTAAAGTAATTAGCCTCCAATTAAATAAATTAATTTTTTTGTTAAAAAACCAAGTTTAAAAGGCAGATTCTTTAGCAGGACATCCAGAGCTTTCCATCTTCTGGGCTTACGTCTACTATTCCAGAACCTTCACTCAGCTCTGTCTAGCACGAAGGGGTGCCAAGTGTGAAGGGTAAGACCTACGACAATGGAAGGGAGTAACCAACCATCCCAGAGGCTTCAGCTGAGACACAGGAACCAGCTCCAGCAGCACATGCAGGAGCTTCCCTGGTGGTCCACTGGTTAAGACTCCACTGCAGGGAGCATGACTTCAATCCCTTATCAGGGACTGAGACTCCACATGCTGCACGGCTAAAAAAAAAAAAAAGCAGCAGCCGCGGCACATTCAACCACAGTTTCTTGCATTATAAGATTTCATGGGATAAGAACTATCCTATCTTTTTTTTTTAATTAATTTATTTATTTTTTAATTTGACTTTACAATACTCTATTGGGTTTGCCATACATCGACATGAATCCACCACAGGTGTACACAAGCTCCCAATCTCACTAAAGGGCCTAAAGGGTGGGGAAATGGAAAAGAAGGGTCTCTCTTTTGTTTCCCATTTGATCACAGCACCCCAAAACAGGTTTCTGCTTTAAGAAATCTGCTTTTCTCTTTCCCAGCGCTTATCATAATATAATGTAATGATCTCTTTTCTTCCTTATTTGCTTGTTTACAAACAAAAAAAATACAAGTTACATGAGGAGCAAGGAANGCACCCCAAAATAGGTTTCTGCTTTAAGAAATCTGCTTTTCTCTTTCCCAGCGCTTATCATAATATAATGTTTAATGATCTCTTTTCTTCCTTATTTGCTTGTTTACAAACAAAAAAAATGCAAGTTACATGAGGAGCAAGGACTTTTTCAGTCTTGTTCACCACAGTTTTTAGGGGTATTTTTTGGTTCAGTTTGGTTGGACACACTAAACGGCATGTGGGATCTTAAGTTCCCCAACCAGGGATTTAACCTGCGCCCTGCTACAGCGGACGCAGAGTCTTAACCATCAGACCACCAGGGAAGTCCCTTGTCTTGTTCACCACTGTATCCCCAATCTGGCATACAGTAGGTGCTCAATAAGACTTCTTTTTAAATCTTGAAGGTGGAGATACTTCCAGAAATATAGCAAGAAGCTTGAAGCATAGTACCTGAGGGTGATACAGATCACTGAGCAGAGAGAAAGGTTAAGAAAGAGAACTGGAAATGACCATTTTGGAGGGGGCTTTTTTCATTCCTACAGTAACAGTAAAGGACATAAAATCACAAGATTTTGCATGGATTCTTCTGGGTTGTTTGAAAGTTAGAAACATCATGCTAGTGGCTCCACAAAGGAGACCCTTAAAACAAATGTTCAAAGCTTGACCTCAGCTTAGCTAAGATTTTAATCCATATCCATCAGTGACAAGACTGGTACAAAAATAAGAACAGTCACTTCCTCTTTTATGTTTGAAAAAAAAAAAAAAACTTACTGAACTCTGAACTTCCTCTCTTCTAACCACAACTTACTACTGGCTTACTTTAGTAAAATAATTGCCAACAAAATAATAAGGAGGCATCTTATTGGCGCTGCTAAGTTTCTATCCAAGACTCTGCCTACAACATTGCCTGCTGATTCCAAGTTTTTCAAGAAGCCCATCCAGAGATCCTGATTGAAAGAAGAGAAAACTGTCCCAAGGCTGCCAAGAAAGTGCTCAGCTCAGCTTTGTGGCTTCGGCAGCTCCACTCACAAGGCGGGCACCTGCCATGCCAAAGTGAAACTGAGCCCAAATCGGCAGACTTTTCCGAGGCACAAATCTGCAGCCAGATCCCTGGGACGGAGCTCGGACACAGGGTGCAGCAGCCCGGGTCTGGGCCTGGCCCTGACACTTACTCACCAGTTCTGTGATGTTGAGGAAGTGGCTTAACCTCTCTGGGCATCCATTTTCTCATATGTTAGACAGAAAAAAGGCTTTTGTTTCTGGAACAGTCGAACCCAATTGAACCCAAATTTCCTACAAATGACAAGTTTAACTCTGGACACACACAAAAAAACTTTTTTTTTTACCTGAAAGTACTGAAGAATGAACATAAGAAGGCAGATTCTGGAGGGAGGGAGCTGAAATTTGAAAGAACAGAATAGCCATTTTGCAGCTTTTACCCTGAGAATAGATAGGCTTCAGTCAGCACCAAATGGCAGCTAAGACTCCAACATAAAACCTTAAGTCTTCCTGACTTGCAGAGCCAGAGGACAGATTTCAGGTCAACCACAGCTACTGGAAAGTGCGGAGGGAATCCAGGAATAGAGCAAGCTCAGAGAAAAGCCTCAACTCCTGAGTACAGGCAGACCTCAGAGATACTGCAGGCTTGATTCTAGACGACCGCACTAGAGCAAATATTCCAATAAAGCAAATCACCCTTTTTATTTTTTTTTATTTTTTAGTTTCCCAGTGCAGATTAAAGTTACATTTACACTATACTGTAGTGTATCAAGTGAGCACTAGCACTGTGTCTATAAAAACAATGTACCTACCTTAATGTAAAAATACTTTATCGCTAGAAAATACCAACACAATTACAGTAGTAACATCAAAGATTACTGATCACAAATCACCATAACAAATATAAGGAAAATGGAAACATTTGAAATATACTGTGAATTACCAAAACATGACCTGGGGACACAAAGTGAGCAAATGCTTTTGAAAAAATGGTGTCAATAAACTTGCTGAAAACTTTCAATTTGTAAAAACAAAACAAAACTACAGTACCTTCGAAGCACAGTGAAATGAGATATGCCTGTATAAGGGTTTCCCCCACGGCTTAGCGGTAAATAATCTGCCTGCAGTACAGGAGTTGCAAGAGATACAGGTTTGATCCCTGGGTCAGGAATATCCCCTGGAGGAGGGCATGGCAACTCACTTCCGTATTCTTGCCTGGAGAATCCCATGGACAGAGGATCCTGGCAGGTTACAGTCCATAGGATCACAAAGAGTCAGACACAACTAAAGCAACTTAACACGCACACACATGCTGTATAAACTCTAAATGTCTGACTCTCGAACCATGCACACATAGGGTAGCCTTAAAGAGGCCTCAAGAAAAATAAAAAGCAGAACTGACATTTAGCTGGTGTCCAAAAGACAGTTTACTATCAAAGTCAACAGCTTACGAAGGTGAAAACATCAACATTCCTCAGAGAAATACAACAGAATCCAGAGTCCCCACAATATAACACTCACAATGTCCAGGATACATTCTGAAATTATGCAACATGTGAAAAACCAGGAAAATATTACCCACTCTCAACAGAAAATAAAATTAACCAAGGAAAAGAAGGGAGGAATAGTTCCTACTAGGTTAGGGCAATATTCTGAAATTGAGGTACAAGGCATTCAGCTGCAGGTTACAGAAAACCCATCTTGAAATGGCTTAAGCAATAAGAGAATTCATGGTCTAACAAGACCAAATTTCTACAAATAGGGCTAGATAAGGACTATATCAGGGCTATATCAAGGTTAATTAATTCAGTGGCTCAATGACATCATGAAAGACACAATTCCTCTCTATTTTTTTACACTATCACTCACAGCATGTCAGCTTTATCCTTCATGGTCAAACATAGCTGCCATGTTCCAAGGCATGACATGAGGTCCTTGAAGACAAATCCTTTGTCCTGGGTACCCTTCCTTCTGGATTTGTATGCTGTCCTATGAGGACATGACTCTTGGTACTTATCACAGTCTTCCTGGGACCAAGAGGGCAGATACTGATGACACTTGGAGGATGGTGGATCAAATAACTGGGAGAATCCCCAGTCTCTCACGACCTTGTTAAGCCCCTGAGTAACCCTCAAATCATCTACCTCCAAATAACTTGCTAAATGTTCTACTATGAACATTCAAAGCACACTATCTGAAACAACCAACAGAATTGGAAAACTAGTAACATTAGCTCTAAATAGAAGACAAGCACAAAAAACACAATGAAAATTATCATTACTAATCCCAGCAACCACATATCTCTGAGCCTGAGGTTGCCTCATTCTTTTTATTTAAAAGAGAAATTAGCATGCATTAGAAAAGTGTCTAAGACATGATAGCACCACAGTGAGAAATTCTCCTTAACAACCAGAAGAATCAAAAAGAGAATTGAAGAGGGGAAAATATATGTGTGTGTGTGTATTTCTGTTTAGTGTCACACGCAACTAAACTCTTTGAGTACTGCCAATAATATGCTTCAGGTATTTTGAAAAAAGAGCCTTGTACTAAAAACTCCCAAATATTTACTGTCATCTCTGACTTCTCATTATTCCCAATTACCTTTTGGACATCTATACCTGGAGATACTACAGGCATCTCAAACTCAATACAGCCCATGTAGAATTCACTATCTTTACCCCTAAACTTTCTACTCTTCTTGAATTTTCTGCTGCTCTTTATGATATCCCTCTTCATCAAGTACCCAAATGAGAAATCCCTCAATAGTTGACAATGATTCATACTCCTTTTATTGTTCAATGTGCCAAAGTAAGGCTCTGCCTCACACAGACATTATTACATGTGATTGTCACAAATCTTTATAGAAGGTACCGTCCCTTATCATTTACCCTTATTTCAAAGTGACCAAGTCAAGGATAAGAAACTTGCCTGGGCTCACAGGATCTGAACCCAGATCTGTCTAATCCTCTTTTCCTACTTCCCAAAGCAAGTAGAGACCATCAAGCAAGAATCCCTCAACTGGCCTTGTGCACGCATGTGCATGCTAAGCCACTTCAGTCGTGTCCCACTCCAATTCTTTGTGACCCTATGGACTGTAGCCTGCCAGGCTCTTCTGTCCATGGGGATTCTCCAGGCAAGAATATTGGAGTGGGTTGCCATGCCCTCCTCCAGGGAATCTTCTGAACCCAGGGATTGAACCTATGTCTGTCTCCTGCATTGGCAGGTGGGTTCTTTACCAGTAGCGTCACCTGGGAAGCCCCAACTGGCTTTGAAATTATTTTATTTCCTGCCCATTATCCCTTCTTTTTTACTTCCACCTGTGCTCTCCCCTCTCATGGATAGGGACAGAATAAAGGGACAAAGTAGGTGATTAAGTAGCCAAACCCGGGTCTCCTGCATTGCAGGTAGATTCCCTACCATCTGAGCCACTAGGGAAGCCCAAATCCCAGTATGGGATTGTAGGTAGAAAACTATGGAAGATCCCTGTAACTTAATGATNTCAAGCAAGAATCCCTCAACTGGCCTTGTGCACGCATGTGCATGCTAAGCCACTTCAGTCGTGTCCCACTCCAATTCTTTGTGACCCTATGGACTGTAGCCTGCCAGGCTCTTCTGTCCATGGGGATTCTCCAGGCAAGAATATTGGAGTGGGTTGCCATGCCCTCCTCCAGGGAATCTTCTGAACCCAGGGATTGAACCTATGTCTGTCTCCTGCATTGGCAGGTGGGTTCTTTACCAGTAGCGTCACCTGGGAAGCCCCAACTGGCTTTGAAATTATTTTATTTCCTGCCCATTATCCCTTCTTTTTTACTTCCACCTGTGCTCTCCCCTCTCATGGATAGGGACAGAATAAAGGGACAAAGTAGGTGATTAAGTAGCCAAACCCGGGTCTCCTGCATTGCAGGTAGATTCCCTACCATCTGAGCCACTAGGGAAGCCCAAATCCCAGTATGGGATTGTAGGTAGAAAACTATGGAAGATCCCTGTAACTTAATGATAACTCAAGAAAGCAGGCTTGCTCAGCAACAAAACGGTACAACAGAAGCATGGGACATGTCCTCAAACAATAAAATAATGGTGGTATGAGATCCACAACCTGCCCAGTGAGCTCAGTAAGTTAGTGACTCCTAGGACACCCTCTCTGCATGCATAAAAAAAAATAATTTGTGGACTTAGCTTGACTATGTAAGGACAAGAAAACTGCCCTGCTCAATCAGGAGGAAGAGCGATGATGGAAGCATGACATCCACTCAAGACAAACAAGGGGCCTCCCTGATGGCTCAGTGGTTAAGAATCCGCTTGCTAATGCAGGATATGCAGGTTTGCTCCCTGGTCCTGGAAGATCCCCCCCATGCCACGGGGCAACCAAGCCTGTGCACCACAACTACTGGCCAGCACTCCAGAGCCCTCAAGCCACAACTATTGATTCACGAGCTGCAACAACTGACACCGCTGGCTCCTAGAGCCAGGGATCTGCAAGAGAAGCCACGGCAATGAGAAGCCCGCGTGCCACAGCCAGAGAGTAGCCCCTGCTCGCTGCAACTTGAGAAAAGCCTAAGCAGAAACGGAGACCCAGCACAGCTAAAAATAAATAAATAAATAAAAACCTCACGCTGGGTAAAGGGCCACAGAGAATCAGGAGTCAAGAGAGGGTGTCAGAAGATATAAGGCACTGTCCCAGGATATTTTTAAAAAAAGAAAGACAAACAAGTTCTTATCCCCCTCCCCACTTTTCCTTTGATTATGAAACTGTAGCCGAAGTTCTTGGGGTGCCACATTTCTCAACTTCTTTCTTGTAAACCTCACAAGTGTCCCATTCTAATATGTCACTTCTTATCTATCACTCTGTCCCTCGCTGAATTCTTTTCTACACTGAGACATAAAGGACCGTGGTACCAGAGCTCTTTGGAGCCCCCCTGAAATGACACCAAACCGCTTCACTGTCTCCCAGAAGGAGGCCCTCCTTGGTCCTCCATTACTTCACCATGCTCTCGCCAGCACTTGGAGCTGTCAACCTCACCACGTTGAGAAGAGTCCTGCTCTCTTTGAACCCTGGAGAGTTTACTCTCTCCTTTCAACATTCTCCTACCCTCTCTCTGCCCCTCCAGATTTTCTCTTCTTCAAGCTTAATGTTCCTGATCCTTCAACTACTATTCCTTGGTCAAGTGTCCCTTCTCTCTCCTGCTTCTCCTCCTCCTTCACTGACACTCTGCTTCACTCTCACTGTTTCCACTTCCTCAAAACTCAACTTAGAACCTGAGCTCCCACATGCAGTGGCTTAGAGCTTGGCAGCAGCTCCTTTATCTCCATCCTGATGGCTTGATGGCTGCAGCATCCTTTGTTTGCCGATATGGAAGGCAACATTTTTCATTCACATAAACCACACCATGATACGTCACAATGCCCTAGCCAAAGGCTCATCAACGGCCCTGGCAGAATCCTTGAACCACAAGCTTCAGAACAGATGGCCTGGGTTTGCCATCCTCTTCAAATTCTTCTTAGTTTCAAGAGGTGGGGCAGGGACTTCCCTGGTGGCCCAGTGGCTAGGAATTCACCTTGTAGCGCAGGGGATGCAAATTCAATCCTTGGTCGAGCAACGAATATCCTACATGCCGCGGGGCAACTAAACCTGTGCACCACAGCTAGAGAGATCCCACATGCCACAACTGAGACCAGACAGCCAAATAAATAAATAAATACTTAAAAAAAAAAAAGACCTGGAGCAAGTTAATATCCCTGAATCTCCATTTCTTTTCTTTTCTTTCTTTTTTTTTTTTTTTTTTTTTTTTTTTGAGAATGCTGCATGGCTTGCAGGATCTCAGTTCCCCGACCAGGGATCAAACCTGTGTTCCCTGCAGTGGGAGCATGGAGTCCTAAACACTGGACTCCCAGGGAATTCAGTTTCTTCATGGAGGGAAAATGAGACCCATCTCCTTGGGTGCTGCAGACTTTAAATGCAATCCTATGTGAAGCATTCAGCTCAGGGCCTCGATAAATGAGCACAGCTCTTCAGGGAAGTATTATCATCCCACAGACATGTCTGCTGTATGTGAACCCTTCCTTCCAAATGACACCAGGACTTCATGCTTCTCAGCCTGTCCTCCCAGCCCAGCAACTCACACACAAAGAAATCAGCTGACTGTGGTCACGTGACCATCAAGAGACCTCAGATCTAAAGCCACTTTCTGAATTGCTTATTCAGGGCCACAGCTAAAAATCTACCGATGTGCTAACTCCTTCACTGGTCAAAAACAATTTACTGAAAACATTTTCTCCCACAAAGGAGTTTTCTTGTCCATCAGATTTTGCCAGTTTCACCCACTGCTATGGCAAACAAGCTTTCCTAGCTCTGAAGGATAAGCTAGATCATCTTCAAGCACCCCAGAGGCCTGCCTGACCACAGTTCCCCTCCCTCTGCCAGAGCCCTCCACCCACCCAAAGGCTCTCTCCCACCCAAGCCCTTCACCTTGGTGACTGGGAACTCAGAATCTGACTCAGACAGAAAGTGAAAGTCACTCAGTTGCGTCCAACTCTCTGCAATCCCATGGACTATACATATACAGTCCATAGAATTCTCCATGCCAGAATACAGGAGTGGGTAGCCTTTCCCTTCTCCAGGGGATCTTCCCAAACCAGGATCAAACACAGGTCTCCCACATTGCAGTTGGATCCTTTACCAGCTGGNTACATATACAGTCCATAGAATTCTCCATGCCAGAATACAGGAGTGGGTAGCCTTTCCCTTCTCCAGGGGATCTTCCCAAACCAGGATCAAACACAGGTCTCCCACATTGCAGTTGGATCCTTTACCAGCTGGGCCACAAGGGAAGTCCAAGAATACTGGAGTGGGTAGCCTATCCCTTCTCCAGTGGATCTTCCTGACCCAGGAATCGAACCGGGCTCTCCTGCATTGCAGGTGGATCCTTTACCAACTGAGCTCTTGAACTCAGTCTGGGCTCTGCAGTTCTCAGGAAAACTCTTTACCCTTCCTAAGCCTGTTTCCTAACTGATGAATGGAGGTGGTAATAAGGATGACGGTTCAAAGGGATGAAGTCTGAAATCTCCAGCTCATTGCAAGCCCTCAGATATTAGCTGTTATTGTCATCACTGTCACCATCATCATCTCTCCATTCCTTTTATGCAATCCTGAATTCAAATCTATGTTTGAACCTCTAACTTTGGAAACAACTCTTTAACTTTGTGCCTAGTTTTCTCAGCATAAAACGGGAATAATAAAGTAGTAGCCTCCCTGGGCTGTTGTGAGGATTAAAAGCGTTCAGTTGTTCAGTTCAGTCGTTCAGTCATGTCCGACTCTTTGCAACCCCAGGGACCACAGCATGGCAGGCCTCCCTGTCCATCACCAACACCCGGAGTTTACTCAAACTCATGTCCACTGAGTCGGTGATGCCATCCGGCCATCTCATACCCTGTCATCCCCTTCTCCTCCTGCCCTCAATCTTTCCCAGCATCAGGGTCTTTTCAAATGGGTCAGCTCTTTGCATCAGGTGGCCAGAGTAAAAGGGTTAATACACATAAAACACTTAGAACCATGCCAGGAACATAGTAAGTACTCAATAAACGTCAATGTAAATCAGCAGCATTTGAAAGACTTACTTGAAGATAGCCAGGAAATGGAAGTTTCCCTGGCCAGTCTTCCCCTGCTGATAGAGACTCTCCTGGGAACACACACACTCAAGCAAGAACAGGTCTTACCCGGGTTAATTTTCTCTTCTCTTTGTAAATAAAATTATTATTTTTAATTGGAGGATAATTGCTTTACAAAATTGTGTTCGTTTCTGCCATATATCAACACGAATCAGCCACAGATATACATATATCCCTTCCCTCTTGAACCTCCCTCCCACTTCCCACTTCCCACCCCATCCCACCCCTCTAGGCTGTCACTGAGCACCAGCCTTGAGGTCCCTCCATCATGCAGCAAATTCCCATTGGCTATCTATCTAACACATGGTAATGTATAAAGGCATATGTTTCAACATTACTCTTTCAGTTCGTCCCTCTCTCTCCTTCCCCGACTGTGACCACAGGTCTGTTCTCTGTCTGCATCTCCACTGCTGCCCTGCAGACAGGTTCATCAGTCCCATTTTTCTTTAATTAGGTCCCATTTGCTTATTTTTGTTTTTTCTTGAACCTGATTTTTTTTTTGGGGGGTCTCATTTGGAGTGCCTTGGCCCCGAAGTGGCCCTTACGCCCCAAATCAGAGAAAGCCGAAAGGGAAACACAATGAGGCCAGCTGTCATTCGAGCCCCTACCTATCAAGGACACCAGAGAACAGAAACACCGCCTGAGTCCCAGCCCTTGGAAGGCCCAGCTGGAGGCTGCCCGCAGCAGAGAGGCACCCCGGCGACACAGCCCACCTCTTTGCCTGCATTCTCTTTCCACATCTCCCGGCAGCTCCGTGAGGCCCCGGAACACCTCCTCCTTCCTCCCCCGTGCTGATTCTGTTCATAAAACACTTCTTCCTCAACCCACATTATCCCCCAGGATAACCAGTTCTCCATCTGCAGGAGAGGGGCAGCTCTCTGCCAGCACCTGGGACACTTCGCCCAAGAGACAGGTCAGGCCAGGCAGTCCCAACAAAACCAATAATTTCACTTATTAAAAAAAGAAAAACTCCTATCCCACACGTACAATTCTATGTGGAAAAGTAACTTTCATCAGTGATATGTTTAAAGCTCAAAGATGATCATTAGAATAATCTTGCGATAGCGTGATGGGATGAGAACACAACGTCTAATTTTAAAGGATTGAAAACAATGCACTTACATCATCTCTAAAAATAAGTAAAGCCTCAACAGTCCATAAACCTCAAGAGTCAATTTCACGAGCCTCCCGACCTCTTGCCTGTATTTCTCACAATGACTTTCAAACCACGTTGACCGTCACCCACAGTGAGAAACACATTTTATATCTGGCCCAGTTCACACATGCCTATAAATGTTCACATGAAATAAAAGTTTTATGAAACCATACTTGTGAATGTAATGCATTCTGATATTTTCAAGTGTTTTTTTTCCACAGTGTTCACGACCTACTGAATTGATTTCCTGACCCCCTAATGAGCGATGATCCACAGTCTAAGAAACATATTTAAAGGAATTCAAGAAAACTCCTCCCAGCGTGGAGCTGCAAGAAGTTGTAAGGGTGAAGGTCAAGGTACCAAGGTTACAGAGTCCAGGCTTAGAATAAAGCTGCAATCGCCTGTGACTCAGGAGAGCATGGTGGAAGGAAATAAGGGGAGGCATGTAAACCCATGTCTCTGCCCGGTAACTAGATGACCATGGGCAAGTCATTCCTATGTCCTGCTTGGATTAAGCCTACTTAGATTAAGGCTCTGTATATTTCAGTGCTGGAAGATACAGCCTATGAACCTACATGGCAACTAAATCAGTTTTGGGAAGGGACCAAGGATGAAAGCCCACAAGGTTACTAACAGTCAAGGAGACAGGATGTGGACTGTCTCTAAGGGACACCTGCAGGCAGGCTGTGGACCCCACAGAGCATCCGCTAGACCCGCCTTACACCTGAGGGTCAGGGCACTAGTTCCCTCAGAAGGCCAAGGGCACAGAGTCCTCCCTAGGACTCCTCCCTTGAAGAAGAAAGCTGCCATAGGCTTCCCTGGAGGCTCGGTGGTCAATCTGCCACCTGCCAATCCAGGAGACACGGGTTCGATCCCTGGCCCAGAGACAACCCACATGCCACGGAGCAACTAAGCCCAAGCTCCACAGTTACTGGGCCGGTGCGCCCGAAACCTGTGCTCTGCAACAAGAGAAGCCCACAAGTGCAATGAGAGAGTGGCCCCCACCCGCTGCAACTAGAGAAAAGCCCACGCAGAAACAAAGACCCAGCACAGCCACAAATGAAGAAATAATTTGAAAAAGAAGAAGAAAGCTGCCTTGCCCAAGGTAATTCCAGCTCCCCAAGAGCAGCCCACAGCCAGCAGCCACTTAGTGCAGATCCCACTGCCCCATTCCTGAAGGACCATCACAGCTCCGGCCTCTATTACAACGACTGCACTGCAGTTCAACTTCTCCCTTCTCTGCTTCCCTCCCTGCCTTACAGATGTTGTTCCCAAGAGTGCCTCCTCCTCTAAGTCACCTGTCTGCAAATCTCCATCTCTGAAGACAAAGCTGCAATGACATTGGCCAGGGTCACAGGAGGACATTTAAGTGAAAATGGTACCTTTAGGATATTTTTCAAAGATGTTTTTGAGAACTGTTTTTCAGAACTAACACTTAAGGAGCAATCACATGCTTTTTTGCATTCCAGGTCTCATTCAATCCACGCGGCATCCTGGGAGGTGAGCTCTGTGTTGTTACCTCCATTTCACAGATGAGGAAAACCAGAGATTCGAGGGGTTAAGAAAGGCACCCACGCCCTCACATGTGATCAGTGGAGGGGCTGAGGTCTGAAGTCAAGCCCTAGTCCTCATCCCACTCCACTGAAGCTCTGTGATCACACGGGCCACATGGAATGACAGGGATTCACTCACGTCTGTCTCCTTCTCAAATCTCTCCCTCCTCAATGGCAGGGACCTCGTGTTATGGATCTTAAGTACTAGTGTAGCACCAAGTCCACAGCAGGGCCCGGGTGGTAGTAATGCGACAATGTTTGGTGGTATACTCAGTAACGATGGTGGTCCGCGCTTCATGTGCACTGAGCCCTGGGCTATGCCCTTTACGTAAAGCATTTGGCCCTTTCATTTCTCTGTGACTTGAGTCCTTTTATGATGTCTAAGTGGCGAGTGGGCTTTCCTAGTGGCTCAGCAGTAAAGAGCCCGCCTACCAATGTTGGAGGCGCAGGTTTGATCCCTGGGTCGGGAATATCCCTGGGAGAAGGAAATGGCAACCCACTCCAGTATTCTTGCCTGGGCAATCCCATGCACAGAGGAGCCTGGCAGACAACAGTCCATGGGGTCCCAAAGGGTCAGACACAGGCTGCAGTCCAAGGGGTCCCAGAGACAGACACGCAGCGACTAAACAACAGCAAAGCTCACTGGGGACCCGCCACGGGTTCAAGTTCAGTCTGGCAGATGCACACTGTACTTGAGCTAAGGAGCCATGAGGGCCACGGTGAGACTGGCCTGGCAGGGTTCCCCAAAATGCCACACGGTCTTTGTGGCTTTTCCCATCAAGAGGAAGAGGCTCTTCCCCTTTTCTTTCTTCCTTTATTTCTCGGGTAGGCTTGTTACCTGCTTTCACTAAGAGAACATGGGAGAATGCCACCGTGCAAGTTCTGAGCCTAAACTTCAAGAGACCCTGCGACCACTTCTCATGCACTGGGAACGCACCCACCACCATGTGGCCACGCTCAGGCCAGCCCGCTGAAGATGAGACCACCTGGAGAAAAGCCTCAGGTGTCTAGGTGTGCCTGCTGAGGCCCCAGACACGAAAAGCCAGTCCTTGCCTAGACCAGAAGGACCGCCCAGCTGAGCCCAGCCCAAATTACTGACCCACAGAAACATGAGCTAAATAAAATGGGGGCGGTGTGAAGCCACTAAGGACTGGTTTGTTAAACACCAGATAATTGTGTCCAGTCAAATATCCAAAACTAGAACCACCAAAGGATTCTTCCATAGGAGAGATGACGAATGAGCAAAAGACTTTTCCAAAGAAGTAACTGAGTGAGCTCATCTCTGACGCAGACCACAGTGTCCGCGATGTCCACTGGCAACCAGAAGCGGCAAGAATTCTGACTGGCTGGAAAACTGGAAATTCTGACAAGAACCAGATTGTTCTACTAGCTAAAAGCAAAAAAAAAAAAAAGAGTATCTCTTTATTTCATCCTTAGCAACACAAACAGACTGTGTTCTCCTCCAAACATCCCCTCCTGTGTTTGATGAGATAAAGAGGTCTAGCATTTCACTTCTCAGGTTTAAAGAAGTCAAGTTAGAAGTAAAATCAAACACACCAGCTCCAAGGAAGTCAAAGGAAACCATGGCTTGAGGAGGGTTCGCTGTTTCTCAGCAGGCACCCATTTGCTTTTACTCCCGAGCTAGTCGACACATCCCAGGACCCCCTGAGGTTGATGCACCCCTGTGCCCACGCTCCGGCCAAGAGAATGTGAGCAGAAGCAATACACGTCCCTTCCAGGCTGAAGTGGCTGTGAAATGAGTGTGTTTTCTCATATTCCCTTTCCCCATCCTCCTGCCCAGTGGCAAGTGACCTGGTGCCTGGGAGGGAGGCTGCCTGACCAGGATTGCTTGCAGTGGATCTGTGCCATGAGTGAGAAATAAATGCTTCTCATCAAGCCACAGTGGTGTCAGGGCTTATCTGTTACAGCAGCTTTCACAGACTCTGACTAATACCTTAGCAAAGAGATAATGTTTTAAATGCAAGCCCGAAAAGTAGTTTATGAGCTCAAGTTCTCCTGGTAATAACAGAGCTGCATTACTGGGTGGGAAAACTGTCAGGATGCCCTGGCTTCCTTGTTCTACAGTTTGCCACGGATGGGCAGCATTGAAATGAAAAGCCGATGTCCCCCCAAGAAGGCAAACGGCACCATCCCTCTGTGGTTGACTCCAGAAGGCGCCTGTCTCCCCTACAGATTTCACTTCTGTGTGCAGAACTGAAAAAGTCCCCACTAGCGTTTCTCGGATTCTCAGTGACTTAAAGCTCTGTGCTTTTTTTGGCTGCATCACATGACTTGTGGGATCTTATTTCCCCAACCAGGGCTTGAACCCATGTCCTCAGCAGTGGAAGGGCAGAGTCCTAACCACTGGACCACCAGGAAATTCCCAAAGCTCAATGTTTTGTAAATGTTTTTGTTGAAGCATAATATCATAAGAGAAGATGGGTACAAGTCTGCAGCTCAATGGATGGTCATAATCTGAACCCACCGTGTAACAAGCACCCAGATCAAGAAACAACGTCGCCCATACCCTGGTGTCCCCTCTTAGTTCCCACCAGTTTTCCTGTAGGTAATCACCATCCGAACTGCTATCACCTATGATTACTAAAGATGATGACTTTCATCTGCCCCTGAACTTCAAGTACATGGAATTCCACGGAACATACTCTTGTGCATCTGGCGTTTTTTGCTAGTCATCCGTGTCGTATACAGCTGCAGTTTACCCACTCTCATTACTGTACAGTATTCCACTGTGCACTGCTGATGGCCATTTTAGTAGCTTCCAGTTTATATACTGTTAAAGGAAATTATTGTCACTCTAGCCTACCAGGGTCCTAAAGTCAGGGACTTCAGCAGAGAAACTCTTTGTCTTTACCAAGAAACATGGCCAAAGCTGAGGTTAAGATTGAAGCATTCACATACTTCTGAAAATCAGTCCTCAACAGGCTTTAATGAGGACAATTTTTGTTGTTGTTCAAACAAAAATGATCAGAGCTTATAAACCAGGAAGTGATGCGCTCTTTAGGAAAACTGTAGATTAAGCTACAGCAAATAAAACCCAAATCAAATGACTCCCTCAGTGGACTTATGTTCCCCATACCATTCGTTTATTTAAAAGGTATCTACGAGTACACACCATGTGCCAGGTATGGACCTGGGTACTCTAGGAACAGCAGGAAGTGAGAGAGATGGAGTCCCACCTCTCTGGAAACTTATATTCTAGTGGGGAGGACAAACACTAAACAGTCAAATAAACATACAATTAGAATACGGAGGGGCTTCTGTGGTGGTCCGGTGGCTAAGAATCTATCTTCTAATGCAGGGGACACAGGGAACTATTAGTAAGATTCCACATGCCGTGGGGCAACTAAGCTCACACACAGCAACTACTGAGCCCCTACGTATCACAGCTAGAAAGAAGCCTGGGTGCCGCAAGGGAGGTCACACAAGATGTAACTAGAACCTGATGCAGCTAAATAAATAAATGAATATTTTTTTCTTAGAAAATGTGAAAGTGACAAGGGGTTATGAGATTGTACCAGGGGAGAACCTGATTTGGAAGATCAAGGAAGGCTTCTCTGAAGAAGTGACAGCTGAACTAAATTCTGAACAATGAGTAGGAGGGTAGTGGGGTCAGAGGAGAGAGGAGAGCGACTCAGGCTCAAGATGGAGCAGGTGCAAAAGCCCTGAGCTGGGCAGAGCTGTGTCATACTGAACAAGACCAGCTGGAGTCTTCAGCTAGAAAGTGAAATGCAAGTTGCAGCGTGGTTCAAAGAGAGGCTTGTGAGGGCCCAGAGAAGGCAGTTTATCATCTTGTTGGGAGGCAAGATGAATGCTCCCGAGTCAAGGACATGATGCAAGAATGAAGGTGCTTACATGTCATGGTCAAGAGCACTCGGGGAAACCAACAATGGATTGGAGGGTGGAGCGCTCAGCTGAGGTCAGAGAGGCGATTTGAACATGGCTGAGCTCAGTGCTCTCCGTGCTAGCTTCCACATGCTTATATTCTAGTGGGGAAGACAAACACTAAACAGTCAAATAAACATACAATTAGAATACGGAGGGGTTTCTGGGGTGGTCCGGTGGCTAAGAATCTATCTTCTAACGCAAGGGACACAGGTTCGATCCTTGGTCAGGGAATCTTAAGGATGCTGACTTAATTCCAGAACAACGAAGAGCAAGCCACCAAAAAGATGGACCTCTAATCAAAATGGAAAATGGTCCTTCTCCACCCTATATGCCAATGCTGCTTCCCAAAGAATAACGTTGCCCCAGATAGAACTATTAATACCTCCAACCATACATTTTTCCAGGCACACAAAAAAATCCAGATAACTGGATTTGCCACATTGCCTAACCTCTAAAGAATGGACCCCACCTTTAGGAAGGGAAGGTCTTCAAAATAGGGCTATTCCATAAGAATCAGCAACCCCCACCATCACATCAAGAGTAGAGACAGTCCTGTAGACCTCACCCTCTACCTTCACCCACATTATATAGGAGTCTTCTTCAAAGGGTGTGGTAGACATCCCACCCACAGCCTAAAGGGACCCCCAAATTTTAAAAGGAAACTGGTCCAAAATCTATTTAAAGTTGAAACGCCATCAACATGTTTTCAAAATGAGGCAGCAGGTGAGGCAATCACAGATTTCAATTCAATTCAATTTCAATTTCAATTTCAATTCTGAGGTTTGCCGCCAATGAAAGCATTGAAAGCCAGGAAGCCGGCACGGAGAGCACTGAGCTCAGCCACGTTCAGATCGCCTCTCTGACCGCAGCTGAGGCTCCACCCTCCAATCCACTGTTGGTTTCCCTGAGTGCTCTTGACCATGACATGTAAGCACCTTCACTCTTGCATCATGTCCTCAACTCGGGAGCATTCACCTTGCCTCCCAACAAGATAATAAACTGAGTTAAGGACAAGACAGAGTCCAGCCGTGGAAATAATGGAATCAACTGTGTTGATCAAATACTTACTGTGTATCAGCAAGGAGCTCAGGAAACACCGGCCACGAGCCCTATAAACTAGGTTCTAATGACAGCCTTTGATCTCTGAAAAAACCAAAAGCTCAAAGAGCTTCAGCAACATGATCAAGGTCTCATATGTGTGTACTCATTCGCTCCGTCTTGTCCAGCTCTTTTGTGACCCCATGGACTGTAGCCTGCCAGCTTCCCTGTCTGTGGAATTGTCCAGGTAAAAGTGGGTTGCCATTTCCTACTCCAGGATATCTTTCCAACCCCAGGGATCAAAGCTGCGTCTCCTGCGTCTCCTGCATTGCCAGGAGGATTCTTTACCACTGCGCCACCTGGGAAGCCCACTAAAAGAAGCCAAGATTCAGGAACTTCCAGTGGTTAAGTCTCTGTGCTTCCAATGCAGGGGGCATGGGTTCCATCCCTGGGTGGAGAACTAAGATTGCACGTGCCACCCAACAGAAAAAAGAAGCCAAAATTTATATCGATGCCCTCCTGTCTCCAAAGCACAAATCCTTTGGAACATGTGCTCAATAAACACGAGCTGGGTGCGTGAGAACAGGAGAGAAGGAGAAAAGGAGTAGGAGGATTCCTTCTAGAGACAACATCATTTTTGTGGCCTTCTACGATTAAAGATGCAGTGAAGAGCGATATCCCTATTGTTAGAACCATAAAAATAACCCNTTCTAACTGTTGCTTCTTGACCTGCATACAGATTTCTCAGGAGGCAGGTCAGGTGGTTTGGTATTCTCATTTCTTGAAGAATTTTCCACAGTTTGTACTCCCTTTTTTGCAGTTCTCAAATATACAACACAGTGTGTACATGCTAAGTTGCTTCAGTTGTGTCCGACTCTTTGTAACCCCATGGACTGTAGCCTGCCAGGCTCCCCTGTCCATAGCAAGAATGCTGGAGTAGACTGCTATTCCCTCCTCCAGGGGATCTTCCCAACCCAAGGATTGAACCCATATCTCTTTTTTTTCTCCTGAATTGGCAGGCAGATTCTTTACCATTAGCACCACCTGGGAAGCCCATACAACACAGTATCATGAACTGTACCACCATGCTCTATATTACACCCCAGGACTAATTTATTTTATAACTGGAAGTCCATCCCTTTTGCCCATCATTTTTAATGCACTCTTGTTGTGCTAATTCCTTGAGCTAGAATACTTGTCCCATGGTGCTCTTCAGGCTTTTCTGGTCTCTTCCATTTCCTGGGATTCACATTTCTTCCCCTGAACGCAGGCCTCCAGGACTCCAAGCAGGAAGCAGTATGGACCTGAGGCCCCACCTCCTCCCCAGGTCCCTGCTGTATTCAGCTGTACTCAGGGAAGATGAGGTCCGAGGGCCTGCATGTGTGGGGCGTCAGTGGAGGCACGTGGTGGCCCGTAGCCTGGTGACAGGTGAGAGGACAAACTTTGGGCTGGGAACCTGGAGTCTGGTTCTGTAGGGAGCACCCAGTCATCTTCACTCTTGGAGAACCAGGGAAGTCTGGTTGAGCCCCCTATCATGGATAAGGGCCTGTTGGCAAGAAGTGGCTTCCTCGTGGGATTGTGTCCCAGTGACTGTCAGTGCATCTTGCACATGCAAATCCCAGAATGGGCATCAGGTGTAGAGGCTGGGGAAGCAGCCTGGGCATTTGCTGGTGCTTGGGGAGGGCAGGGTGGGGGAGGGGCAAAGAAACTCCTTCCTCTGCCTCTGGCCCATTCCTTCTTGGGTCCTGTTTTTTTTTTTTTTTTT
>SJYV01012447.1:694067-705608 GCA_006410875.1 Neotragus pygmaeus | reverse complement strand
CCCCTGTCAATCTGGCAGCTCCCACTCCTGCTAGAAGATTGTTCCCAAATGTCAACTCCAGTGTGGAATCTTCTCCTCTCCTCCCAGGAGTACGGGTGTCATTCAAAGCCTTTTCACACCCTTGGTGTAATACTTCTCATTTATGTACCGGAAGTAACTGGTCCTGCTGTTCTCCTCTCCCCTCCAAAGACCAGAGAGATTTCAAGAGCAAGCACAGTGTCTTCTTTCTTTCCAAAGCCCACACTGCAACCTGATGTTATACAATGTACTTCTTCTAAGTTACTTAATTGTTGTTCTTCTAATAAATGTCCCTGAGGGCAAGGGCTCTGGCTCCTTTACTGCTCCTTTAGTTTTAGTTCCTAGAACAGTACCTGATTCATGGTAGGCACTCAATAAATATTTACTGAATGAATGGGGTAGATGGACAGATGGACAGAAGGATGGGGAAATGTTTGGATGGATAGATGGATGGATGATGGAATGGAAAAACAGCTGGGTGGATAGAGGAATGGATTGGTGGGCAAATGGGTAGATGGATAGATAGATGTGAAAGTGAAAGCGAAAGTCAGTCTTTTCTGACTCTGCGACCCTATGGAGTATACAGTCCATGGAATTCTCCAGGCCAGAATTCTGGAGTGGGTAGCCTTTCCCTTCTCCAGGGGATCTTCCCAATCCAGGGATCAAACCCAGGTCTCCCACATTGCAGGTGGATTCTTTACCAGCTGAGCCACAAGGGAAGCTCAAAAATGCTGGAGTGGGTAGCCTATCCCTTCTTCAGGGGATCTTCCTGATCCAGGAACTGAACCAGGGTCTCCTGCATTGCGGGTGAATTCTTTACCAACTGAGCCTTCAGGATGGGTGTATAAAGGCAGGATCATATTTCACCAGCCTAGGGTCACAAGGCCATGGAAAGACAAAGCCGGGATAGGAAATCGTGTCTGTTTGATTTCTGAGCCTTCACTAGAAAGTCCAATTTTTTACTGCCTATCTAGAGACCCAAAGTTTGGTTAACTGGGCAGTGGCAAGGTGAAAGAAGAGTCTAGAATTTGCCCCAGGAACATTGTCACTGTTGAGCAAAGTTAATTTCTGTTTACTAAGTGAATGCCAAGACTCAATAAGGAGGATCAGAACCCTCCTAGTCTGGATCAGAGCTCCCCTTCTGACCCAGTAGGACAAATTTTTGCGTGTGGGCTACAGGGGAAAGAGACATCCAAAAGACATAAACAAGCAAGCAAAGGACAATTACTAGGACTGACACGTATACACTACCATGTGTAAAATAGATAGTCAAGGGCAACCTGCAGTATAGCACAGGGAACTCAGCTGGCTGCTCTGTGATGACCTAGAAGGGTGGGACGGGGAAGAGGGTAGGAGGGAGGTCTAAGAGGGAGAGGATACACACACACACACACACACACACACACACACACACACACANCCAAAAGACATAAACAAGCAAGCAAAGGACAATTACTAGGACTGACACGTATACACTACCATGTGTAAAATAGATAGTCAAGGGCAACCTGCAGTATAGCACAGGGAACTCAGCTGGCTGCTCTGTGATGACCTAGAAGGGTGGGACGGGGAAGAGGGTAGGAGGGAGGTCTAAGAGGGAGAGGACACACACACACACACACACACACACACACACACACACACACATATAGCTGATTCCGTTTGTTGTACAGCAGAAAGCAACACAACACTGTAAAGCGACTGTGTGTGTACGCTAAGTCGCTTCAGTCATTGTCCGACCGACTCTTGCCAATCATACCGACCATAGCCCGCCAGGCCCCTCTATCCATGGAAGTCTCCATGTAAGAATATTGGAGTGAGTTGCCACTTCCTCCTCCAGGGGATCTCCCCAACTCAGGGACTGAATCCGCATCTCTTATGCCTCCTGCATTGGCAGATGGGTTCTTTACCACTAGTGCTACCTGGGAAGCCCCATAAAACCACTATACCCTTATTTAAAAAATAAAAAAAGAAAGTAAAAAAAAAAAGGTAGCAATAACAGCAACGATAACAACAGTAACATTAACAAAGGCTATCATCCTGAATAAAGGCTATCATCTCTTCCAGACACTGTCAGAGTCTGAACTGCTGTGCCTTTCAATTCTGTGCAACACAGCTTCCCTGCAACACCAAACATTTCTGGGAAGACACTGAAAGCCCCCTTCCTGACTCACAAGGAGGAAGAGCCAGTAAGAAATGAGGCCCACAGGTAGAACAGCATGAGGCTCAACATTAGTTAAAAGTGGATTACAGGTAGAAACTAATACACCTGTATGTTTCTATAATTCCCTGTAGTGCCTTTATTAAAAAAAAAAAAACTTACAAAGGACACAGATTTGTATGAGAGAGACTGAGACTTTCTTCTTGAAGCAATCAGAAAGATGGAAAGAGAACTGACAAAGGATCTTCCTCTACATGTGAGTTAAGGCTGCTTTTTGTGAAATTATTTAAAAATCATGTTCCCAACAGGAGAAAACACACTGTCCAAGCCAGTGGAATGAAGCAGCAATAGGAAATCAGTCATGGACCCAGGGTGAGGAAGGTATTCAGCAGAAGATGCAAGTAATCTTGTGCCCCTGACAACTGGCTTTTAGCTCACCAATGCCTTTCACTGATAGCGTTTGCTTGCTCTCTCCCTTTAATGGAAATATAGTTGATTTACAATGTTCAGTTAGTTTCTGGTGTACAGCAGAGTGACTCAGTTGTACACTTCTGTATCTTGTAATGAACTGAAAAGAATCTCTGTGTGTACACACACACACATATAATTGCTCTATTTATTCTCCGTCTGTTGCCTCAGACTTGCCCCTCCATCTCTGAAATGGTGATTTTTCTCCTTTAGAACAACCTCAAACGGCAATCCCTGAACAAAAAGGAAGCCAGCTCACCACCTGAGTTATTAGCTAAGAAGAGACAACGTTCTCTGTCTGTCAAACTGAGAGAGAAGCCATCTTAACGTAATTGTATAATTCTACTCAATATTCATCGTACTTGCAACCAAGGCACAAACAGATTCAGGGCTTCTCCACAGAATGTCACAGAGGTAAGACCTCCTGTGTATCTTTATCTAGGATATGAGCAGCTTCACAATACAGATTTTTTTTAGCTCCGGTTCCTTGACAACTCAGACTTTCTCAGATTACCTCAAAGAATGAGAAGCTGTTTTGATTTTTAATTCCCTGACTCCACTCCAAGTGTTACATAGGTTAGCATCCCCTGCATGCCCCCACAGCACGCTGAACATCCCCTTCAAAGTCCTTAACAAGAGAGAAGTTTTTTATTGGAGTATAATTGCTTTGCAATGGTGTGTTAGTTTCTGCTGCACAATGAAGTGTGGACGCAGTGTGGAAGCAGCTATATGTAGGCACAGATCCCCTCCCTCTGGACCTCCCTTCCACCCGCCCCCGTCTCAGCCCTCCAGGTGTTCACAGAGCACCATGCGGCGCTTCCTGTGCTTTCCAGCAGGTTCCCGCCCGCTGCTTTACACAAAGCAGTGCATATATGCCAGTCAGTCTCCCAAGTCGTCCCACACTCCCCTTTCCCCCTCTCTTTGCCCACATATCTATTCTTTCATCTGTATCTCTATTCCTGCCCTGGAAATAGGTTCATCTTTACCATTTTTCTAGACTCCACATGTATGCATTAATATATGATACGTTTTTCTAACAAGAGTGACATTAAATATTGCTGCAATGATTTGTATCGATAGAATGTCTTATCTCTCCCATTCCACTGGAAGCCCCACGACAATAAGAATCTTCTCCATCTCATTCACCATTGTGCTCCTGCCATCTAACATAATTCCTGACACCCTGAGTTCAATGAGTGAATACTTTTTGGAAAGAAGGAAGGATGGATGGATGTGGTAAACAGACAAGTTTCCCACCAGATTTCCAAGCATTCATCACACCTCTAAATGTCACCTGTAAACGCTCTGGATTTTGTATATGCTATAAAAAGGTCAACAGACTATCACACAATTTTTTTTTACTTTTGTACTACTTTATTTTTTAACCATGTGTGTTTCAAACAACCCCCCCCCCATAAAGATAAACGTCTAAAAAGAGAGATGAGACGGACACAAGGTTGCTGTTTCCCTGGGATCTCTCTGGATCCACCCTGATGGGGATCAGTGAGGCTTCACCTGTTGCTGGTATGTGTCTTTAGAACATAAGTAAGTGCTGGACCAAGTGGTAAGCAGGGCCTCCTTCCCACCTCATCACCAAATTCTCTTCTCATCTGCCTCTTTTCTCTCTAATTTTATCCATTTTCTTATCTTTTGTCGTTTTTATGTCCTCTTTTCTTTTAAATTTAATCTTAAAGTTGGTATTTCATATGACCAACCTAGATAGTATATTCAAAAGCAGGCCAAGGTCCATCTAGTCAAGGCTATGGTTTTTCCTGTGGTCATGTATGGATGTGAGAGTTGGACTGTGAAGAAGGCTGAGCACCGAAGAATTGATGCTTTTGAACTGTGGTGTTGGAGAAGACTCTGAGAGTCCCTTGGACTGCAAGGAGATTCAACCAGTCCATTCCGAAGGAGATCAGCCCTGGGATTTCTTTGGAGGGAATGATGCTAAAGCTGAAACTCCAGTACTTCGGCCACCTCATGCGAAGAGTTGACTCATTGGAAAAAGACTCTGATGCTGGGATGGATTGGGGGCAGGAGGAGAAGGGGATGACAGAGAATGAGATGGCTGGATGGCATCACGGACTCAATGGACGCAAGTCTGAGTGAACTCCGGGAGATGGTGATGAACAGGGAGGCCTGGCGTGCTGCCATTCATGGGGTCGCAAAGAGTTGGACACGACTGAGCGACTGAACTGAACTGAAGAGTTGACAAAGTTAAATGCGCTCACATTTGCTGTTCAGTCGCTCAGACACGTCTGACTCTTTGTGACCCCAGGGACTGCAGCACGCCAGGCTTCCCTGTGCACCCCCATCTCCCAAAGTCTGCTCACATTAGGATTATTGTGAAACCTACTGCTAGGGTCTAAGGCAGCTCTATCCAACAGAACTTTCTGCGAAGCATTATACAATTTCAGTGGAGACACAGGATGAGTGAAGTCAAAGAATCCTCACGATTAGATCAAATGCCAAGAATGATAAGGGACCAAGCTTTTGAAAACATCAGCCACAGATAATGAAATTCTCAGCTGGTTCCCCTCTCCAACCCAGGAATTAATTGGACTGCAAAGACAAAAGACCAGAGGATTAAAATTGTACTTAATAATTTAACTACTTGTAGCTGAAAAGCATCCAAAGGAGATTCATGTTATCAAAATTGTGATATACTGGTCTATTTATGTGTATATGCACATGTGTGTGTACCTATGTGCATGTGTAGAGAGAGACAGAGATAGAAACAAAAAGATAGGGAGAAAGAGACAGAGGCAGAGGAAAGAGACCCCAACAGCAAGAACATGTAGAAATTATTTTCAAACCTTCGGTTTATCTTTTGCCCAGTTAAGTTCTCTGAATCTTTCTTTACTGACCCAAATACACCATAAGCATGCTACATCTGCTTCCAGGCAGTACTTGGCATATCACTGGTACTCAGAAATAATATATTTTTTAATGAGTTTCTAATAACCGGTATATCATATGAACTAGATTTTCAAAGGTCATATTTTCCATATTTACTTAGAAAGGCATTCTGTTGCCCAGTGACCAAGCTTCAAGCTCTCACTGAGTGCTCTACAGCTCAAAATGAATTGGCTGCTGCCTTTTCAACAAATCAACCTTTATTCTTGTTAAGATCCAACGTTAATCTACCCTTAAAATTTTTTACTTCATTTGGAACTTTGAGCCCCAAATCCCATTTCAGGTGGAAAAAAATAAAAAGTCAAACCAACAAACACAAATTCAAAAAGCCTGTGCCTTTTATCCACCTGGGACCCCTGGAACACACTCAGAAGAAGCCAAGAGAGGAGTGGAGTCTCACTCACAGGCCTCTGGGATCTACTTCTGGGAAGGGAGAGAAGTGGAATAATAGAGGCTCCAGTAACCTGTAGCCTGATATGTGACTGTACACACAAAAAAGGCCCTCTTGGTACTTCCCTGGTGGCCCAGTGGTTAAAACTCCACACTTCCAATACAGGGGGTGCATGTTCGATCCCTGGTCGGGGACCTAAGGATCCCACGTGCTGCATACCATGGCCAAAAATAGGGGGGCCCTACACACTTCCAATACAGGGGGTGCCTGTTTGATCCCTGATCGGGGACCAAAAATAGGGGGGCCCTATTAATGATTTTACTGAGAACGTTCAATGTGAAATTGAAGATATCATAAGTTCCTAGGGAAAAAATATGCCAAAAATAAAATGAACATTTGATTCACCTTTGTTGTTTTTAAAAAGTACATATTCTAATTTCTATGTGCTAGCTACAGACTAAAATAAGCTTGAATCCTATACAGTCAATGTTGATGAAACCAGCAATGACTGGATTCATGAAACACTTTGGGGATTTTTAAGAATAATGTCTATTATCAGGTTTTAAAAAAGCAAAGGGAACTATATTCAATATCCTGTGATAAACTATAATGGAAAAGAATATTTAAAAAAGAATGTCTATATGTGTGTAACTGAGTCACTGTGCTGTATAGCAGAGATTTGCACAACATTGTACATCATCTGTACTTTAATAAAAATTAAAAATTAAAAAAGAAGACTTAAAAACATGTTTTCTAATCTATGCAGGGAAGGGAACAGCTGGTTTATTCATTATAATCATCAATGCTAGGTTTTCATTGTCAGAAAATTAGTGCAGCGGGATTTTTCTAGTGAGTCCATGGCAAGTTTAGATTTTTCTCACAAGAAGGGTGAGAAAATATAATCTAAGCAAGCTGGCTGTCTGGGGCCAGACTCACTGCTGTCACCTGAAGTCTACAAAGAAACATACCTAAGAACAAAACCCACTTAAATACATGAAAGTCACATAGTCATTTAATGAGTTCCTGAATTAACTCTGTCCCCTTTTTGACACAGTTCCCTACAGCTAAAGAAGTAATAATTATCATTTAACTTAGAATTATCGACAGTGGATATTTCTCTTGTACCACTTCATTACTTTTCACCATAACCCTATAAGGTAGATACTATCAGCACATTTCACAGCTGAGCAAACTAAGGCCACAACATATGGAAGACTTGCCCAATTTCACACAGTTGTAGGTGGCAGAGCATATAGATTCAAACCCAGTTCTTTCTGACTTCAACCACATGCTAGGAATTCTAAATCTCTGTAGTTTATTGTCTCCCTATTTCTAATGATGTCACTTTCTTTAAAAAAATTTTTTTCCCTTCTCTGCCAAACTGCAAAAGCCTCTTGGGGTAAGAGTCTAATTCCACCCAAAGCCTTGTCTTAATTACAACTAAGGCACAAACGGCAGGTCTGCAGCTCCTCTAAAGAATGCTACAGAGACAAGTCTGCCTTGCTTATCTGAGGGGTCCTATTTCTTATTCAGAATTTAGGCAGTTTCATAATAGAGATTCTCAGCTCCTGTCCCCTGTCACCAGAGACATTCTTAAACTACCTCACCGAGAATGGCTTTATAGAAAATACAGAGAATGGAAACTAAATGGGAGAAATTATGTGGCAGTCAGTCTAGATTTTTGTACAAAAGCAAGAAAATCTATTCTTTAGCTCCCTGAGCAAACACAAATTTACAGTTTTCCATGGTTTATGGACTTTCCATCCTAGCATCCCCAATTTCCATGGCAGCACCAAGAAGCCTGGGGCTCAGTGGTTTCCTTGCCTTATGATCATCCTACACACCTCCTACCCAAGAATGGCAGAGGCTGGATACCCAGTCCCTTCTGTTTTTGAGATGGGAAAACCCTTTCACCCTAGCTTTTAGCTGGGAATAGGGCTACCTGAAATTAACATGACATTTCTCACACACTCCTTTGCAGCAGGGTGTGGGTATTTTATTAAGTTCTAGCTAATAGCATTCCGGCAGAAGTATAAGAGGCAACTTCCAGGACAGTGAACATGTGTCTGCCCTTCGCCTTCCTTTACCATTCCCCCTACTGTTGGCTGAAATACAGATGTGATGACTAGATAGGCCAGCATCCTTCCTGAACCATGAGATAATTTTCACTTCTGGGATTGTACAGTGGAAAACTGAAAAGAACGCAGGACCCTGGCCTTTGGACTTCTGACTTTGGTGACAGAATAAAACCTTAGGCATTTTCTATGCAATGCTGATCCCATTTTAATTAGATTCACCCTGAGGAAATACGCAGTGCCAAAAATGCTTGAATAAGGAATAGCTCTGAGGTTCCAAAATTAGTCCCAGGTAATTTTGAGCATATCTGAGAACAATCTTAAGTAAGAAATAAGCGTTAGTTGCTCAGCCGTGTCCAACTCTTTGCGACCCCATGGACTGTAGCCCACCAGGCTCCTCTGTCCTTGAAAATCTCCAGGCGAGAATACTGGAGTGGGTTGCCATTCCCTGCTTCAGGGGATCTTCCTGACCCAGGGATCAAACCCAGGTTTCCTGTCTTGCAGGCAGATTCTTGACTGAGCCACCAAGGGAGCCCCAGGATAAGCGGATAATCTTTCCCTTTCCTGATTATCCCTAAGCATGAAGTCCTAAACAACTCAATTTCAAGGGCTGTCAAATTACCCCTTCCCCTCTCTTGCTCCTTCCCATCCAGTCCAGTTGGAATATATGAGCAAAGCAGCAGCACGAGGTGACCACATGTTCACAACTGGATTTTGACTCTCACATGGCAGCTGGTTTCATAGCAAAGTAACCCTGCAGCCCAGTCTCCTCTTACACAAAGCTGCCCCACCACTAGGTGAGTTTGGAGACAATCCTAGGAGATGATGCCTTCTGAGTGCTTAGTCTGTGCTGAGCTCCGGTCCAAGCATCTTACATGCTCTTAACAACTTGGAGCCACTTAGCAATTTTTAAAGGTAGGTATTGTTGCTACTGGACCCATTTTATAAATGAGGAGCCTGAAGTACAAAGAGGCTGAGTAACACAGCTGTGAAGTCTCGGGCCAAGATTCCAAGCCACAGTGATAGCCTGACAGGCTGTGCACATGCCCACTACCCTGCTGGGGCTGCTGCTAAGTCACGTCAGTTGTGTCCAACTCTGTGCGACCCCATAGACGGCAGCCCACCAGGCTCCCCCGTCCCTGGGATTCTTCAGGCAAGAACACTGGAGTGGGTTGCCATTTCCTTCTCCAATGCATGAAAGTGAAAGTGAAGTCGCTTAGTCATGTCCGACTCTTCGAAACCCCATGGACTGCAACCTACCAGACTCCTCCGTCCATGGGATTTTCCAGGCAAGAGTGCTGGAGTGGGTTGCCACTGCCTTCTCCTGCCCACTACCCTACACTGCCTGGAGAGGAGATAAAGAAAAGCGATTTAAAAAATTAAGCATAGCGACCTCTTAAGCTGCCATATTTCATTAGAAACTTTACTTCTGCCTTAATAGCTGCACCAGAAAATGGTGACCACCGTTCCTTCTTTGAATAAAATGATCTCCCACTTCAGATGTCTCATTACCTGCATGTTGCAAGCAACGTTCCCACCATTAATAACTGCAGAGCAGGTGGGATAGAAAAGCAGCATAAAAATGTTCAAAAATCACCCCAGACCTCAGCAAGCCACAAAGACAGAAACTGACTCATGAAAGTGGGAGGTAACCTCAAAGATCTACGTTGTTCCTGGGCTAAGACACCACTGGCATTCTTGCTCGAGGGGTTAACGTTCGAGAAAACAATCCAACAGTTTGCACCAGGACCAAAATGCTGCCATTTAAAGGGATGTGGGAAATCCTCTCATGCAGTGTGTAAAACTGGGGCTCCAAATCCTGGTAAAGAAGGAGGGGGATGGGGGTCTATGACACTCACCAGCTAAGTGGGCTCTGCTCGGATCTCAGGTTAGAGGACACACAAGTCTCAGAAGAAAGCAGTGCCACACTGCAAGCATTCTGTTCACCAGGGATCACTTCACTTTCTCTAGAGGGTGGAGTGCTACAACTAAACTGTCAGGCAGTGCTAAGTCACATGTCAGACTCTTTAATATTCAAATGCTTTCTTCCCCTGATCTCTGCCCAGCTTATCAGGGCAATCAACTTGTCCCTAAGACATTCCCCAGAAATGTGACATTTCTCACCAAACTCAGCCATAACTGGTCTAAAAACGGGCACTTTTCAGACCAGAGGTTGCAACTCGAATGCCTTACAGGGGCCAAAACTGGGTGAAGCAGGCCCGGTCATGATCGATTGAGACAAAATGGTGAATGTGCACCCTGCCTATGAAAACAGCTGCTCTCAGCTCCAAATGGTAGTTCTAAAAAGAAAGTGGGACCAACAGTCAGCAAACTTGAAGCTGCAAAGTCAGATACGTCTGTGAAATCTTCAGTTCTAAAATGTTGACATCAAATTAAAAAAATGCTTGACACCCTAAGAGCTAAACAAGACTACAGGTGATTTGGCATCTGGAGAGAGAATCTGCAGCCAGTGACAGCCGAATCACCCCTAGGTTGGGCATCCCTGGCTAGGGTAAAGGATCTCAGGCCTGATGCAAGGACCCAGGTAACCAGTCCCATGGAGTCTTCCTGTACCTAGCCGGAAGAGAGAAAGGGCAGTTTAAACCAGGATCTGAGGAGCACTCCATCTGGAACCACTTCTTCAGAGAGGGCAGAGGCCCAAGGGACAATCACTGTAGCCTTTCTAGGGGATACATCATCTGCAGAGGAAGAGGCCACCTGTAGAGACCTCTGTGGGGCAAGGGATGTGGAAAGGCCTGAGAGCAGGAATCGGTGGGGAAGGGCTTCCCAGGTGGCGCTAGTGGTCAAGAACCTGACTGCCAATGCAGGAAAGGTAAGGGATGCAAGTTCGATCCTTGGGTCAGGAAGATCCCCTGGAGACAACCCACTCCAATGTTCTTGCCTGGAGAATCCCATGGACAGAGGAGCCTGGTGGGGTACAGTCCATGGAGTCGCAAGGAGTTGGACATGACTGAAGCGACTTAGCACTCATATGCACACCGATCCGGCAAACTGACCAGGCTGGACAGGTTCACTCTTTCGATAGCCGCAGGAAGGGAGAAAGGGTGGCTACACTTCCTCGGCCAGCTAGGCCTCTCAGCCCCACCAGCCCTTCCTGGATGCAGTGTCTCTGCCCCACATACAGCACCCCTTGTATTAATAAGACCTTTCTGTGGTGATGAATTTCTCGTTTGGAAGGTCACTCTGACAGCCGTGGTGTCTTCACTGTGCCTAATACAGTCACTTCTAGGAAGTCTTTTTTTACCTTCTCTTTGCACAAATGGGCCAGAACCCCACAGCCTACCTTGGCACTGGAATCCTTGCTTTCCGAAGCCCCTGCAAAGGCAGAAGAAGGCATGTCAGACAGCCGCCGGTTAGTTCCTCCGCAGAGTCACCCCACTTCCCCTGCCCCTCTGGCCCAGGTGCAACCTCCCAGCCACAGGCGGGTGCCCAAGAGTCTTCCGCCTTTCAGGGGGAGGGGGAAGGCGGGAGTTCGGCGGGAACCTCCATCT
>SJYV01012447.1:670380-692792 GCA_006410875.1 Neotragus pygmaeus | reverse complement strand
GAGCGGTGGGGGGTGGAAAGGGTGGGTGCGACGGTTTCCCACCGGGCTTTTTGCAGAGACTGGTACCCATCCACAGCCTCTCTGTGCCATTGGTCACTCTGCGCGAGGCTCCTGGAGGGACGGGCTCCCGCTGTCACTCACTCCGAAAGGCCTGTGGCTCCACACACTTACACACACAGACGCACACACGTACTGCAGAGGGAAGGGAGGAGCAATTATTACTTTATATATACACGTCTAACTCGACCACGAAGACAATTCTTGGCTTTGCTCGCCTGATTGTTTAGAAGAAAACTCCCTACTTTCTGTCCATCCCCTCCACAAAGAGACTCAGTTGCTGTCAACTGTAAAATAGGACCATTAAAGGGAGTGGGGAGATGGAGGGAGGAATAAATTGGGAGATTGAGCTTGACATATATACACTGCTGCTGCTGCTGCTGAGTCACTTCAGTCGTGTCCGACTTTGTGCGACCCCATAGACGGCAGCCCACCAGGCTCCCCCATCCCCGGGATTCTCCAGACAAGAATACTGGAGTGGGTTGCCATTTCCTTCTCCAATGCATGAAAGTGAAAAGTGAAAGTGACATCGCTCAGTCGTGTCTGACTCTTAGCGACCCCATGGACTGCAGCCCACCAGGCTCCTCCGTCCATGGGATTTTCCAGGCAAGAGTACTGTAGTGGGGTGCCACTGCCTTCTCCGAATATATACACTGCTGTATATAAAATAGATAACTAATAAGGACATACATTGTAGCACAGGGAACTCTACTCAGTACTCTGTAATGGCCTATTGTTGTTTAGTCGCTCAGTTGTGTCCTACTCTTTACAACCCCATGGACTGTAGCCAGCCAGGCTCCTCTGTCCATGGGATTTCCCAGACAAGAATCCTGGAGTGGGTTGCCATTTCCTTCTCCAGGGGATCTTCTCAACCCGGGGACCGAACCCACGCCTTCTGCATTGCAGGTGGATTCTTTACCACTGAGCCACCAAGGAAGCCTGTAATGTCCTATAGGGGAAAAGAATCTTAGAAGAAGAAAAAAAAGAGTGGATATATGTATATATGTACACCTGATTCACTTTACTGTACACCTGAAACTAATACAACATTGTAAATCAACCATACAGCAATAAAAAATGTTTATAGGTGAGGAGGGGGGTTGGGAGAAGTTTAAGAGGCCAGTGTTTCCCCAACTTTCACTCCTGACCCGTCTTCACAAATGCTGGTNCCTGAAACTAATACAACATTGTAAATCAACCATACAGCAATAAAAAATGTTTATAGGTGAGGAGGGGGGTTGGGAGAAGTTTAAGAGGCCAGTGTTTCCCCAACTTTCACTCCTGACCCGTCTTCACAAATGCTGGTCATATTTGTGCACCATCTAGGGAAAAATATTTATCTAGTTTCTGAGTTTGAATAGCAAGAGGTATACATACTATGAAAATCTCTCCAGATGCTGCCACTTGCCCAAAACACCTGCGCCTGAGGCCTTTTGTTTATGGGAGATTACCAAATGTTAGAGAGATGTTAAAGACACACTAACATCCAACTGGGACTCTCCCTGGATGGAATCTGAAAGACAGAAAGGCAACCGAAGAGTACTAATCATCTACATGAGTAAAGTAGTGTGATTTAGTGCCCCATCCAAGAAACAAGCGGCCTGGGAAGTCCCATGGACAGAGGAGACTGGTGGGCTATAGGTCACGGGATCGCAGAGTCTGACACAACTTAGCGACTAAACAACAGCATCTATGCCCTGCCCTTGAACATTTGCCCACCATGCTCCACACTCTGGGAACACAGTGCTGTGTTAGACTGTGAACTCCTGCACTAGACCTAGGCTCTGAGAGCAAGCTCTGTTCACCATTGTCACCTTGCACCAAGGTCTGTGCCTGATACCTCCTCAGAGCTCAATAAACATTGGTTGGATAAGTAATTGTGCGAACAAGTGAATGAATGAAAACTTAAAGGACATTACCTCTTTACCCCCACCCATGTCCAGTAAGTGTTCAATAATAATAAACATCAGGTGCTAGGTGAGGGTCACAGACACTTGCACTGTTTTATTCAGTCCTCTAGATAACCCTGTGTCAGTTTAGGAACTTTCATGATGGATAAAGTCAGCAAGGCTCAGAGTGATTAAAAGAGACACCCAAAGTCACATTGTTGTTGAATGGTGGTTAAACCTGCTGAAGCACAAAGCATTCTGGTGACAAAGGGCTGAAGGAGGGCCGGATGGAGTTGAACCAGTTACGCTGAACTTCTGCCTAATGAAGCTCAGGTCCTCCTAGGATGATTTTGCTTGGAAGCTGCTGAGTCTAAATCGTTAATAAGTGGCATGTGGAGAGCGAAGACTGTCATAATGGAATGTCCTTTCCCTATGTAGTAATTCAAAGGTAATAAGGAAAAAATAGCCTTCACTTTTAAGTTTGACATGTTTGGGAAACTGGATGTGCCTGTCTATTATTAGTCCTTTAAGAGGCCCCAGCATCTTCCAGGGAAGCTTGCGAAAACATCCCAGGAGACATTGCTGCTGAAGTAGGTTTTCTTTGAACTGATGAGCTGGAAGCTTACAGCCCACATCCTGCCTTTTGAATGAAGAGTTCTGGATGATTTTGGTCTATAACAACAAACAGGACCTCATGGGGCCTGGGCCTAAAGAGGCAAAAGCTGGTAGATCCTGAAGAACCACTCAATTCCTGGAGCGGCTGCCCTATCTGAAGATGGGGAACACAGTTTCCAGTGGGCCCAGATCTTATAGGGCAGGGGTCTCAAACAGGTGACCTTGGATACATTCTTTTAGCCATTCCAGGGAACATATACTTTTTGGTTCACATTAGTAGAACTTCACCTATATATCCAGATTCTGACTTCTCTAGGAAAAAAAGTTGTGATTACATGGAGCCTGCATGCTTCTACTTCCTCATTCATTTGTTCACTCATTCAGGATTGAATTTATGGAATATCTGTTTTGTGTTGTTCTGCACACTGTTAAATAAAAGACAAAAGTCCCTGCCATCATAGAGCCAAAAGTGAAGATGAACAAAAACCTGAGGAGCTAATAAATCTATACTAAGTGGCATGGGATTTATCCTATCCAGAAAAATAAAGCATGGTAAAGGAATGAATAGTGCCAGCAACCAGGGAGATCCTTTATGAAAACAGAGCATCTGAGTAAAGACCTGAATAAAATGAGAGGATGAGCCGTGGGGTTATGCGGGTAGAGAAGGTTCCAGGCAGAAAAACAGCAAACGTAATGGGCCTGGAGAAGGAGTGCACTCAACATGTTGGACAAGCAGCAAGTTCTCTGTGGCCGGAGTGAACAGATATGAGCAGGGTCCATAAAATAGCAGGGCCTTGTAGATGTGTGGTAGGAAATCTGGACTTCACTCCAGTGAATGGGAAGTCACGGGAAGACTGAAAGCAGAGAACTGGCTTGGTATACTTGGAGGGCTGTTTGTTTGTTTCTCAAGATTACCCTGGAAACTATGCATAAAAAACACTGAAGGTGGAAAGAGTAGAAACAGGGAGGGCAGTTGAAGTCACATGAGTAGATGAGGCAAAGGATGATGACAACATGAAATGGTGTTCCTTGGAGCAAAAAGACAGTGGCTCTCTATATAATGAGCTTGGGCCTTCTAGGTGATGTGGTCCACTCTGCTTGTAAAAGAATGAATGCTGGCCACTTGAAAGATTTCAGAGGCAATAAGAAAGCAGATTGCTCTGGCTGGGAATGAAATCCAGGAGCTTTCAAGTCCACACCTCAATCTTGCTGTATGTATTAGTTTCCTGTGGCTGCCATAACAAATTATTGCAAAACTAAGTGCCTAAATAAACAAAAACATTCTTTCACAATTCTGAAGTCCAAAAGACTGAAATCAAGATGTCTGCAGGCCCTACTCCCTCTGGAGGTTTTAGAAAAGAGTCTTTCCTTGCCTCTTCCAAGTTCTGGTGGCTGTCAGCTTTCCTTATTTTCCTTGGCTTATGGGCACATCACCCATAAGCTGTGATTGTCTTCACATCAATTCCTCTCTGTGTATCAGTCTTCTCTTTTGTCTGTCTAATCTCCTCTGTGTATCTCTTACAAGGACACTGGCCGTCGGATTTAGGGCATGCCCAGATAATCTGTAATAGTGTCTTCATCTCAATATTTCCATTTGCAAAGACTGTTTTACCAAAGGAATTAAGGCATGGACATATATGGGACTCCCCTGGTGGTTTAGTGGTTAAAACTACATGCTTCCAATGCAGGAAGTCGGGGTTCAATCCCTGGTCAGGAAACTAGATCCCGCATACCATAACTATGACCCAGAATAACTGAAAAAAGACATGGACATACCTTTGAGGGGGCACCATTCAATCCACAACAGTGCACACCCCTGGGCAAGTCACTTCCTCCCTCCGGGTCTTGCTTTCCTCAACTGTAAATAGCAGCAGGGATATAGTTTGCCTTCCAATTCTTTCATTACACAGCTACAGTCTCATAGTACAGTAGTCAATTGCCACATGTGGAATGTAGCTAGTCTCAACTGAGATGTAATTGCAAGTGTAAAATACACCCCCAAATATTACATACTTAGTGTGCACACGAATGTAAAATATCTCATAAATAATTTTTATATTCATTGCACATTGAAAACATATTTTGAATATATTAGGTTAAATAAAATTTCTCTCTAAAATTAATTTTACCTGCTTCTTCTCACTTGTTTAATGTGGCTTCCAATAATATATATAAAATTATGTATGTGCCTCACATTATATTTTTTGGACAGCTTTATTCTAAAGAATGGATTTTTTAAAAAGAATTTTGGCCACACTGTGCAGCACAAGGGTTGTTAGTTCCGCAACCAGAACTTGAGCCCTCACCCCCTGCACTGGAAGTGCAGAGTCTTAACCACTGGACCACCAGGGAAGTCCCATCTAAAGAATAGATTTTAAAAATAAAATTTTAAATTTAAGTAGAAAATATAAATAAAAGCTGATCTCTATCCTTTGTGACATCAGTAGTGATGTCTTGACTAGAGGCTGAAGGATCTGCTTTCAAGATGCTCACTCATATGGCTGATAGATTAGTGCTGAATTTTAGTTGAGAGCTCACCCAGGGCTTTGAGTCAAGGAACTTGTTTTTTCTTTATGTGAGCCTCTCATCGGCAGCTTGAGCTACCTCAGAACACAGTGGTTGAATTCCAAGAGTGAGTGTCTTGAGAGATAGAAAGTAGATGATAGCTCCTTAAAGCCTGATCTGGAAACTGCCACAGTGTCATTTTTGATATATGCTGTTCATCAAATAGCCACAAAGCCTAGATTCAAGTGGAGACTCCAAGTCTCAATGAAAGCGTGTCAAAGAAATTGGGGGCCACCTAGGAAGAGCTCAATAAGCATTTACTGAAATAATAATAGGTCACAATTCCCATCTGGCATACAAGGAAACAGAAATTTTAAAAATTTAAGTCAAGATCCTTCTATGACTGCTGCTGTTTATGATTGTGTGTGTTTAGTCCCTTGGTCACGTCAACTCTTTTCGACCCCATGGACTATAGCCCGCCAGGCTCCTCTGTCCACGGAATTCTCCAGGCAAAAATACTGGAGTGGATTGCCATTCCCTTCTCTAGGGGATCTTCTTGACCCAGGGATCGAACCCCAGGTCTCCTGCATTACAGGCAGCTTCTTTACCGTCTGAGCCACCAGGGAATTATTATTAATGATTAAAAGTTAATATTACAAAACAGGAAAGTATGGCCTATTCAAAAGAAAAATGTGAACCAACAGAAACCATCCTAGTGAAAGACTACATGTTGAATCTACTAGACAAAGGCTTTAAAACAACCATCTTAAACATAATCAAAGAACTAAAGGAAGACAAGGAAAGTCAAGAAAATGTTGGATGAAAAAAATGTAACTATCAAAAAAAGAGAAAAAAAACTTCAAAAGAAACCAGAAAGAAAAAAAAAAAAACAATATTTGCTTACTAAGGCAAATAAGCAATAATTGAATACATGAGAAAAAAATTTTTTCTAGACTAAAATATTTTATTAAAATTACAAAAGTTCTAGGAGGAAAAAGAAAAGGAACCAGGGAGAGATTGAAAAGTACAGAAACTGAAGCGAAGAGTTCACTAGAGGGATTCAAAGGTAGATTTGAGCAAAAGAATCAGTGAACTTGAAGAGAGAACAATTGAAATTATTGAAGAACAGAAAGAAAAAACATTGAAGAAAAGTGAACAGAATCTAAAAGGATACAATCAAGAAATCAAGATAGATTCTGTGGGAGTTTCAGAAGGAAAAGAGAGACAGAAAAGGCAGAAAGATTATTTGAAGAAATAGTGTTCCAAAACATCCCAATCTGATGAAAGACACGAGCATAAACATCCAAGAAGCTCAAATAACACTATGTAGAATAAACTCGGAGAGATTCCCACTGCAATAGATTATAATCAAGCTGTCAGAAAACAAAGATAAAGAGAGAATCTTGAAAGGAACAAAAGAGAAGTGACTTGTCACATACAAATAAGATTATGATCAGATTTCTCATCAGAAAGTTTTGAAAGCCAGAAAACAGTGGACTATGTTCAAAACACAAAATGGGAAAAAAAAAAAAAAACTGTCAACCAAGAATCCTAACTGGCAAAATTGTCCTTCAAACTTTGAGGGGAAAAACACATTCCTTAAACAACAATTTAGGGACTTTTTCTTAACCATTAGATGTGCCCTGCAAGAAATGCTGAAGGGAGTCATATAGATTGAAATGAAAGGATACTAGACAGTAATTCAAAGACATATGAAAAAATAGAGATCTCAGTAAAGGTAAAGAAATGACTAGTTTAAGAGCTGGTGTTATTGTAGAAATGGTTTGTAACTCCACTTTTTGTTTTCTACATGATCTAAGAGGATAACACACAATTTTTTTACAAAAGAATGATTAGCCTAAAGCTAGTATTACTGTAACTCTGTCTTGTAACTCCACGTTTTATTTTCTATACAATTTAAGAGACTAATACATCATGAAAAATATTATTAGTTTATGTTTTTGGACACACAATGTAAAAAAATGTAATTTTGTGGTATCAATAACTAAGAGATGGGACCAGAAGTGTATAAAAGCAGTCTTGGATATTGTTGAAGTTGCTGCTGCTGTTGCTAAGTCGAGTCAGTTGTGTCCGACTCTGTGCGACCCCATAGATGGCAGCCCACCAGGCTCTGCCATCCCTGGGATTCTCCAGGCAAGAACACTGGAGTGGGTTGCCATTTCCTTCTCCAATGCATGAAAGTGAAAAGTGAAAGTGAAGTCACCCAGTTGTGTCTGACTCTTCACGTCCCCATGGACTGCAGCCCACCAGGCTCCTCCATCCATGGGATTTTCCAGGCAAGAGTACTGGAGTAGGTTGCCATTGCCTTCTCCAACTGTTGAAGTTAAGCTAGTACAAATTAAAATTAGAGTGTTTTAACTTTAGGATGTTAAATGTAATCCCCATAGTAACCACAAAGAAAATAGTTACAGAATACACACAAAAGGAAATAAGAATAAAATCAAAATGGCCCACTACGAAAAGCTAAACACACACACACACAGAGAGCACTATCAAAAATGAGGAATAAAAAAGCTGTAAGGCATATAGAAAAAAATAGCAAAGGAACAGAAGTAAGTCCCTCTTTATCAGTAATTCATTTAATGGTAAAATAATCAAAAGACAGATATTGGCAGAATGGATCAAAAATGATATGCTCTAATTATAAGCTATCTACAAAAGAATCAATTTAAATCCAAAGACAAAAACAAATTGAAGATTAAAAGATGGTGAAAGCAGGATCTTAAAGAGATATTTTTACACAAATGTCATAGCAGCATTACTCACAGTATCCAAAGTGCGTAAGCAACCCAAGTGTCCAGGGACAGATAAACGGTTAAGAAAATGTGGTATAGGGCTTCCCTGGTGGTCCAGTGGTTAAGGATCTTTCTTGCAATGCAAGGGGCACCGGTTCGATGCCTAGTCTGGGAAGATCTTACATGCCACAGGGCAACTAAGCCAGAGAGTTGCAGCTACTGGCTCCACGCGCCGCAACTGCTGAAGCCTGCTCACCCAGAGCAGAGCCTGTGTTCCGCAACAAGAGAAGCCCACATACCGCGAGGAAGAGTAGCCCCTCCCACCCCATCCCCCGACCCCTGCTCTCTNGAGAAAGCCCACACAGACCCGCCACAGTCAAAGAGAAAAATAAATAAATAAATCTTTAATTTAAAAAAAAAGGAGGAAAGAAAGAAAATGTGGCATGTTTTTATAATATAATGGAATATTCATCCTTTAAAAGAAAGGAAATTCAAACATATGCTACAACATGGATAAACTTGGAGAACATTATGCTGAATGAAATAAGCCAGTTACAAAAAGACAACTGTGTGATTCAACTTGCATGAGGAATCTAAAGTAGTCAAAATCACAGAGAGAAAGCAGAGCAGTAAAGCTGGGAAGAACCGGGACTTACTGTTTAATGAGACATTGAGATTCACTTTTGCAAAATGATAAGAATTTCGGAGCTGGATGGTGGGGATAGTTATACAATGATACGAATATACTTTATACCACTTAGCTCTACACAAAATGGTTAAGGTGTTACAATTTGTGTTACATGTTATTTACCACATTAAAAAACTGAAGGGGGAGGTAAAGGGATTAATGGATACAGAATTTCAGTTTGAAAAGATGAAGAAGTTCTGGAACTGGATGGTGTTGAAGGCTGGACAACAATAAGAATGTTCTTGATGCTACTAAACTGTCCACTTCAAATAGGGGTTAAAATTGTAAATTTCATGTTTTGTATTCTTTACCACAATAACAAAAATAAGTGAATGGGAAAAAACCCTAATGTCGATTAGACACTAACATTGAACCAGATCCTGTGCTAAATGCTTTATATGCATTAGTGTCTCCACTGTATGGTTCCTGTGGTGTATACAGATGGGAAAATTAAGGTACAGAGAGGTTAAGTAACTCTTGCAAGGTTCAGCTCCACGTTATAAACCAGGATCACCAAGACTCAACTCCAGGTCTACTCACTCCGGAGTCCATGCTTTTTCTTTTCTTGGCTGTGCCATGTCTAAGTTGGGACATGCTTGATCTTTTTGCTGTGACAAACTTTTAATTACAGTATGTGGGAGCTACTTCCCTAACCAGGAATCAAACCTGGGTCCCCCGTATTGGGACCAGAGTCTTAGCCACTGGACCCCCAGAGAAGTACCCAGAGCCTGTGCTATAACCACAATAGCTGCTCTTAGGACATTCCCTATAGTCACCACAAAGAAAATAGTTATAGAATATATACAAAATAAGAATAAAATTAAAATAACTCCATACAAAAAGTCAGCTAAACAAAAAGCCAGTAATACAGGAAATGAGAAAATTTTTAAAAATAAGGTATATGTAAAAAAATATATTCTTATCTGGTAAGAAGAGGACACTTCTGTATAGGAAGATTCTACCAGAAAATATAATCAGCTCCTTTAAAAAAAAAAAAAAAAGAATGAAACTTTTTGTTGCAGTAAAACATATATACTATAAAGTACATTAATTTTAAGCCTATAGCTGTATATGCTTTTACATACATCAAGATCTAAGTTCCACCATCAAAATACAGAAAAGTTCTAACTCCCCAGAAAACTATCCTCTTTCCTTTCTCAGAAAATATCCCTTCAGGAAGAGCCGCTATCTGACTTTTCTCATCATAGAATAGGTTCATTTATTTTTATGAATTGGTATAATATATATAACATAAAATTCACCATCTTAACGGTTTCTTTTCCCCCAGCTTTATTGAGATACAATTGACATATAAATTGTATTATTTTAGGGTGTACAACATAATTACTTGATATATGGATATACAGTAAAATGATCTCCACAGTAAGTTTAGTTAACATCATTTGCTTCACATTGTTTTTTCATTGTGATAAGAACTTTTAAGATCTACTCTCTTAGCAACTTTCAAAAACACAATACAGTGTTGTTAACCACAGGCTCCTTGGTGTACATTACATCCCCAGAACTTATTCAGAATTGAACTGAACATTTGCGCCTTTTGACCACCCTCACCTGTTCTGCCCACCCTAACCCATTCTGCCCACCCTCACCCCTGCCTCTGGCACCCACCAATTTGGTCTGTGTTTCTGTGAGTTTAGTTTTTCTTAAGATTCTACACAAAGGTGAGATCATACAGTATTTGTCTTTCTCTGCCTGACATTACATTTACCCTGCCACCTTAGAGATTCATCAAGTTGTCACAAATGCCAGAACTTCCTTCTGTTTGTGGCTGAATAATATTCCTTTGTATGCATGTATACATGATATATATATGCATGTGTATGGATGTATATGTATATATACATATATGTATGTGTGTGTGCATACATATGTGTATATATACGTGTGTGTGTGTGTATGTGTGTATACCACATTTTCTTTATCCATTCACCCACTGAAGACACTTCGGTTGTTTTTGTGTCTCGTCTCTCATAAATAATGCTGGATTGTAAAGTAATTAACCTTCATTTAAAATAAATAAATTTATATTAAAAAATAATAATGCTGCAATGAACGTGGGGTTATAGACATATCTTTGAGGTAATGATGTCATTTCCTTCAAATATATGTCCAGTAGTGGGATTGCTGGATCACAGAGTAGTCTTAATTTTAATTCTTTTAGGAACCTCCACACTGTTTTGCATAGTAGCTGCACCAATTTACGTTCCCACCATCAATGCACAAGTGTTTCCTTTTCTCCACATCCTCACCAGTGCTTTCTACCTCTCGTCTTTTTGATGACAACCATTCTAGCAGGTGTAAGGTGATAGCTCAGTGTGGTTTTGATAAACTGTCTCTAAGTACACGGTTCAGTAGTGTTAACTACACTCACAGCCCTTCTCCAGAATTCTTTTCATCTTGAAAACTGAAACTCTATTCCCATTAAACCATACTCCATCCTCCGACCTCCCAGCCACTGGCAAACACCTTCCTACTTTCTGTCTCTATGAATTTGACTATTCTGGGTAATTCATGTAAGTTGAATTATATAGTATATATCTTTATGTGACTGGTGGTCTTAGTTCAAGCTGCTAACAACTTATCCTAAACTGAGTAGCTTAAAAGCGAGCATTTATTTCTCATGATTCTGGAGACTAGAAATTTAAGATAAGGATGTCAGCATAATCAGGTTGTTGTGGGAGCTGTCTTGCTGGTTATGTCCTCACATGCCCTTTCCGTGGTGCATGCAGAGAGAAGAGGGGAGGGAGGGAGGGAGAGAGGGAGGGAAGGGGAATCTTGGGTCTCTTCTTTTTATAAGTGTATTAGTCCCATCATGGGGCCCACACTCTCACAGCTTCACCTAAACCTGATTAGCTTCCAAAGGTGCCATCTCCACCTGCCATCTCATTGGGAATTAGGGCTTCAAAAGATGAATTTGCTTCAGGGGGGACACAAGTTTTCAGTTTGTAGTATTGCCTGATATCACTTAGCATAGTGTTCTCAAGGTTCATCCATGCCATGTCAGGTGTCAGAATTTCCTTCCCTTTTAAGACTGAGATCAAAAATTAGTCTCATCTGTTCTTCAGATGCCTATAAATGGGAACCATACCATTTCCCATTTTTTTCACTGTATATAATATCTGTGAGACTCATCTGTGCTTTATATATATGTGTGTGTGTGTGTGTGTGTTCATTCTCTCTCTCTCTCTTTTTTTTTTTTTTGTTCTGCATGGTGCTCAACTGCTAAGTCATGTCCGACTTTCTGCAACCCCATGGACTGTAGCCTGCCAGGTTCCTCTATCCATGGGATTTCCCAGGCAAGAATACTGGAATGGGTTGCCATTTCCTCCTTCGGGGGATCTTTCCAACTCAGGGATAGAACCCGCATCTCCTACATCTCCTATATTAGCAGGAGGATTCTTTTATCACTAAGCCACCTGGGAAGCCCCCATTATTCTGCATGAATATACTGCAATGTGCTTATCTGGTCAATGTCAATGGCCATTTGGATTATTTCCAGCTGGGGACTACTTCAGAAAACTCCACCAGGAATACTCTTGTATGTGTCTCGGATAAATAACCAAAGTGGAATTTCTGCAACCAGTTATTTTGAGTCCTTGGGCCTGACTCCAAACAGCTGGCGCTGGTTGCAGCTATGACATCGTATGGTCCGTACATACCCACTCTCTTGGTTGAGGAGTCCTCCAGGGAGGAGGCTGTCTCCAGGTTCCCCTTCACTTCTTTCAGGGCCTCCAGTGTTTAGGTGTGTTCTCAGAACATAGCAACAAACAGGAGCTGAAACAGGAAGTAATTGTGGGTAAATGCTCTGTAATAATGAATGCAGCACAATTAAACTCAGTATTAGGTCAGAGAAAGTTCTTGTTTGGTTTGCTAAATTCTAGAAGAGGAATCCGAGGAAATGAAGCCATGAGGGTGCAAACATCCAGACCCCGTGCACTGTTCCCGTTGCAGTCCTCCAGTTCTCCCAGAAGTGATAGCATAGTAACGGCAGCTCAGCTCCCAGGACAGACTTGCTCTTGGAGGATTCCAGCCCTGCCACCCTCCCCATTCAAGGTTTGAAGGAAGAAAGTCAGAGGCCAGCTCATTCTTTGCTAAAAGAAGCCTGTGTATGCACACTAAGTCACCCCAATTGTGTTCAACTCTTTGCATCCCTGTGGACTGTAGCCCAGCAGACTCCTCTGTCCATGGGATTTCCCAGGCAAGAATGCTGGAATGGGTTTTCATGCCTTTCTCCAAGGTATCTTCCCAACCCAGGGATTGAACCCAAATCTCTTATGTTTCCTGCACTGGGAGGTCGGTTCTTTACCACTAGTGCCGAGTGCTAAAAACCCGCTAGGACCTAATGAAAGCTTTCTCTTTGGTGTTCCCAGAATAACTGATACCTAGTTAAATCAGGAATGACTCTCATTTTGAGATTCAGTGGGATTTGGTGTCATGTGAAAGCAACATGAAACGTCATGGCAGGGTCTCCATTTGGGGAATCAAGATGTAAGAGACTAAGTCTGAATAGGAAGTGCTTTCTCTTTCTTCCCACGATGCCATCTGAAAAGAAGGAAGTGGGAACACCTTCTGCACAGAGAACTTGAAGTGGACAGAATAGACACGTCTGCCCTAAGCCTTCTTCACTCAGCATTTCTCAGCAGGACCAGGACCAGGGTGAGGAGCGTGGCATGCTCAACTTGAGTCCCAGATTTAAGGGGCACCAATAAATCAGTAAGCAAATCAGTAATAGTTCAATGTAATACAGTTAAAAATTGAAACTAAAGCAAAAAACCCATGATGAAGAAAACATCAACCTTTTAAACCAAGGTGGGATGTCTTTTCCAGGATCAGGGTGAGCTAAGTGAGGCTGAATCAGGTAGGTTCAGGGTAGACCCACAAAGAAGTTTAAATGAGCTAATGATGTCAAGAGCTTGGAAGGGGCTGTAGATCTGGGGATTTCCCTCGTGGGCCAGTGGTTAAGAATCTGCCTGCCAGTGCCGGGGACACTGGTTCCACCCCTGCTCCGGGAAGATTCCACACGCCACTGGGCAACTAAGCCTGTGCACCACAGCTACTGAAGCCTGTACGTCCCAGAGCCTGTGATCCATGAGAGAAGCCACCCCACTGAGAAGACCATGCGCCACAATTAGGAGTAGCCCCTGCTCCCCACCTCTAGAGAAAGCCTGTGCACAGCTGAGACCCACTGCAGCCAAAACAAATACATTAAAAAAAAATTTTAAGTCATAAATATGTTTAGTTGTTATCATCATCATTATTTCATAATCATAATTTTCTATATCATAATAATCTATATATATATATTTTAATTTGTGAACAAAGTATAGAGAAGTTCATTAATCTGTGGCATGGAAGTATTAACACATATGTTCTCTGGCAGCCTCACCACAATTGCAGTTTACCTTTGTGCTTTTTGTACCTCAGATTCTAAAATTTTTAATTAATTTTGCAGAGTATAGCTGCATTTCATAATTATCACTACATCATTACTTAGTCATTATCATTGTTCCTAGAAGAGGGAGAGTTGTTTCCTCATTTGGTGTAGTGGTGGTGTATGAGATGACAGTATCATTTGCTACCCATCCCTGTCTCTAAGAAGTCTTTCCTAATTCCCTGAGTTTAAATTAGTTGCTCCTCCCTGTGTCCCCTCGCATCTTGAACCGACCTGATCAATTGCACTTACCCTGGATTGGGTTATCTGTTTAACTTGTCCGTCTCCCCAGGTAGCCTAGGACCTCTGGGAGGGTAGAGGCAAGTCCTGTCTTATCAACTTATCAGCACAGTGCCTGCCACATTATAGCCTCTGAAACTGTTTTTATGATCTTAGATGATTGCGAATTGGTCTCCAGAGACCTCTCCTCAATCTTTCTTCAATAAGATTGCACTGAACTGGTCTGGAGTAGAGAGTAGTGGGGGATGGCCATGTTTTGCATACCTGTCAACTCTGCTATTTAGCCGGAAGTCATATTATAATAAAATTATCATTACTCTTTGTTTTAGTGCTAGCATTTATCAGGAACTTCGTATGTGCTACGTGTTGTTCTAAACTATTTTTTATAGATTAACTCTTTTAATCCTCCTGATAATCACACAGGGAGAATTTTTTATCCCCCTTTCACTGAAACAGTGGCACAAAGAATTCAAGTGCATGCCCAGGATCACTCAGTCACCACGTGGGAGAGCTGTGCTCCAACGCCTCAATCTGACCCCAGAGGCCACACTACCAGGCCCTCACTGAGACTCTGCTCCCTGGGCTCACACAACCTGCTACCCACACTTGTAAGAGGATGCCAGCTCAACACCCAACACCCCACAAAAAATCTTTACTTAGCCTCTCCTATAACGAGAGGGTGCCAACAGCAAGAGCATACTAGGAAGAGAAAATAGATTTTGTCATCTCTCTATGAGGCCACCTGACCCCTGCAGGTTGGAAAGAAATCTTTAATATAACATCTTTCTTTGGCAATTCTTTTATATGCTTGGCTGGTCAGCTTAATCTTTGGCCAGCCGAGCAGAAATACCCATATCCATAAAAATCAGGCTTCTGGAGTCAGTGCAGCCTGGAGAGGTAAGATTTCAGCAAGCAATCATAGTGCCAAGTGTAGGAAGCACCCGAGAAGCTATTCGGTGAAAGTGATGTTTCTTGCACATCTTTGTTTTGGGATTTTCATCAGGGCATTCCAGATTTAAGTGTTTTTATGAACAAGTAGTAAGATATCAACCTAGCATGTTTTCTTCCTACCATCCTGAGTTCCTCAGACAGCAGACTAGAATAGAGTGATAGAATATTTTAATTGGAAAATGATTTTTTGCTTATGCTCATTTTTAGTAATGTGTTCACATATGCAAAAGCCAAAATGATATATCCATCTCAGCCATTTTTTCCAGCTCCTAGAAGTATTCCTTTCTTACTTTCTGTTCATCTTTCCATATTTCTTTATTAAATTTACCCATCTAAATATTTTTAAATGAGAATACATATTCTTATATGTTCTTCTTTCCCCTCTTTCTGACACCAAAGGTATAATATGTATAATATTGTGCACTTTTTTAAACAGTCTATCTGAAAGCTTTTCCATATTACAGCATAGAGAATTTCATTCATTTTTACAGCTGCATTGTATTCCGTGTGAGCTTGTACTGGGACCAGTCCTTCATGGGTTATATTTGGGTTATTTCCAGACCTTTACTTCTGCAAATAAAACTGTAAAAAATGACCTTGTACGTGCACCACGTTCTCCCCACCTCAGTGGATCACTAGGTCAAAGGGTAAATGCATTTTCAAGGTAGATGGTGGCTGTCAGCTCACCCTCTGTGGGGGCTACACTTTTTCCTACTCACACAAGTTGTGAGGATAGTGCCCGTGTGCCCACAGCCTTACCAATAAAGTCGTTAGGCTAGCCTCTTTTTGCCAATCTGATAAGTGATAAGTGATATCTGAGTGCAATTTCCTTTTGCATTTATCTTATTATGAGGAAGGTTGGGCATCTTTTCATAAGAACAGTGAGTTAAAAACACTTTTATCGTGAGTGACAGAAGCTCATTAGGGGTAGCTCAAGCAAATGAAGGGGAAATTAGTTGTAAGAATTATGGATGTGTTTCATGAAGCCAAGAACAGAAAGCTAGCCAAGACCCAGGGAAGATTGGATCTAGAAAATGGAAAAACATTAACTCAGTTCCCTCTGTGTCTCTCTACACCCCGCCCCACTGTTGTGAAAATACAACCTCCTCATAACCCACTAACATATCTGATACATTTCCCACCCCCATAGACACTAATACACTTCCAAATACAGAGAGACGCTCATGGATTCATCTTTCTGCCTCAGGGCACCCCTAGTCTGATCAGCCATAGTTGAAGGTGGGGAGAATAAGAAGATTCAGAAAATGCAATTTCAGGAGCCCACCTGTGGTAGATGCTTATTGGATGCCCATGGAAAACCCAGTGCCCCTCATGGTCCATCCTCCACGGGGCACCCCGCCAAAATGACAGAAGGTTTCTATTTTTTGGCAGAGCCCCATTTGGGGGATAGTCTGCTCCTCTCTGCACGTGTTTCCAAGACAATCAGAGCAATTCTATCTCCTTTGCAAGGGGTGGGTTTAGGAATAGAGGGATGAGGTTCTAGCCAGTGATACAAAAGGAAACATTCCTGACTAAAAACAGATCAAGACGGGCACTCGTCTGTTACTGCGTATTGTTATGTCTGCATGTGATTAATCAATTAGCTTGTGCTACGTAACTAACCGCCCCCCAAATTGGGTGACTTAATATGGAATCATTTATTATCTCTCATGATTTTGTGGGTGCCCAAGTGGTTCCTGTGGTCTGGGCTTCCTCAGCTGGTGCTGGATGGTCTAGGATGGCCTTACTCATGTGTCTGACAGTTGACAAGCTGGTTGGTCTTCAGGAAGTCAGCTGGAGGGGTCAGGGGTGGCTCATTTCTATTCTACAGCAAGCTAATCACTAAATAGTGTCTCAGGTCCCAAAGTGCAGCAAGAGAAAACAACCCAACCTGCAAGCACTTTTCAAGGGTCTTCTTTTGTGTCTCATTACTATTGTTCCATTGACCAAAGCAAGTCACATGACTAAGCCCTAACTAGATGGAGACATGCATTATATATATAACACATATGTATGTATGTATCTTGATAGGGTAGCTACAAATGAGAGAGCATTTTTGTAGTCTAATCACAGTGATGTCTGGAACTCTAGGTATCTGGGACGGTGAGAGGTGCTAGCCTGAGGATGGTAAATGAGAAGATGGGAAGGATTCTCAATGATGATGCTGAACCAGTGACTTTATTAATTCTGTGGAGATGCTACCTTGAAAGCTCTGGTTATGAAAGATAATTAATTTTCCTTTCTGTTTAAGACAGTTGAATCAGTAATATATTATCGTTGTATATCAGTTGACGTGTTGGGCATGATAGTTCCCAGACAACAAAAGATGATTTTACCCATAGTCAGACTGCTCAAGTTGCCTGGATATAAAAAATTTTTTGTGTGAAAAAGTGCTGACTGATTGTATGCCTAATACGAGCCAATAGTGAGGTGTGGTTACCCCAAAATCAAACTAAAGCATCCTTTAGATAGAGGTGGGCCCAGAAAATTGAAAACAAAGCCCAGATCTGGGGTTCAAAATTACAAATACACACACGCATAGTTAAGGAGAGGGTACAAAATGTAGGGGCTTCCTGGGTGATACAGTGGTAAAGAATCTGCCTGCCAGTACAGGAGACACAAGTTCAATCCCTAGGTTGGGAAGATCCCCTGGAGAAAGAAATGGCAGCACACTCCAGTATTCCCATGGACAGAGAGGAGCCTGGTGGGCTGCAGTCCATGGGGTCACAAAGAATCGGACATGACTTAGCGACTAAACAACAGAAAATGTAGAGGATGTGAAAGGATGTGCTTGCTTCAGTCATCCCCAACTCTGCGATCCCATGAACTGTAGCCCACAAGGCTCCTCTGTCCATGGGATTCTCCAGGCAAGATTACTGGAGTGGGTTGCCGTTTCCTCCTCCACAGGATCTTTCCCACCCAGGGATGGAACCCAAGTCGCTTTTGTCTCCTGTTTTGGCAGGCGGGTTCTTTACCAGTAGTGCCACCTGGGAAGCCCGTGGAGGTTTTAGCTCCATGTAAAGATATAACGTGTGATGATGCCTCTCGTGGTCTCTGATGTGTAGAACCTAACATTTGGCCAATTCTAAGGAATATAAAAAAGAAAAAGAGAGAAAGATGCTGTAGGAACATCAGGAAGCAAGTAGATTTGACATTCACTTTGTGTTAAATATGGCAAAGCGGTTAGAAACAGAGAATGGAAATTGTTGCCACTAGTCAGCTTAGCAAGAGCAGTTTCAGAGTTGTGATATGGAAAAAAAAAATACTATCAATCAAAGGGTAAAATAAAGAAGAGAAAAGAGGAATGATAAACATAGAATGCTATATTACCCAGAATTTTTTGATTGTGTGCCTTGTAAACCTGATTTAAGCCAGCTTGGTGAGAGAGTGGAGACTTGGTGGGGTGGCTCTTATTACTGATTTGATGTCTCTCCAATCACAGAACTATCAAAAGGTATGCTTAAGATGTACCTGGATTCAGGCATTTAAACTGCATGACTGAGGCCTTCCCTGGTGGTCCAGTGGTTAAGGATCCACCTGTCAATGCAGGAGACACAGATTTGACCCCTGGCCCAGGATGATTCCACAGGCCATGGGACAGCTCAGCCCACGTGCCTCAATTACCGAGCCCTTGAGCCCGGAGCCCTTGCTCCTTGAGCGAGACAAGCCACCACAATGAGAAGACCATGCACTGCAATGAAGAGTACCCCTGCTCACCACCGCTAGAGAAAGCCCGTGCACAGCAATGAAGACCCAGAGCATCCATAAATAAAAAAATAGAAATCTCAAAAAACCCACAAAACCTACATGACTTAAACCCTGAGTCCTTTTCTCTCTGTTTCTCAGTTTTGCTTGTCTTCTTTTCAGAAAAATCTTTGTCCACGTGGAGAAGTAGAGAGCATCCTTCCCAACTGGCCCTCGTGAAAGACTCTGGAAGGGCTTTTAATGGTCCAGTTTGGGAGACCTGACCAGCCTTGAACCAATCACTCTGGCCCAGGAGATGGAGTGTTCTCATTGGCCGTACCCTTGTTAGCTTCCCTTCCACCAAACCACACGGATGGAACATTTTTATGGAAGAAAGAGCACAATGATTCTCTAAAAGAAGAAAAAAAGGGGGAAAGTATCATAGAGTTCTTAAATATGACACCAAAAGCAAACAGAAAAAATGATAAATTGGAGATTTAATCATAAAGATTAAAAAATGTTTTCTTTGTAAAAGCCCTTGTTAAGAGGATGAAAAGATAAGCTACAGACTGGAGGAAATATTTGTAACCCATAAAGGACAAGTATCTAGAATATATTAAAAACTCTCAAAACTCAACAATAAAAAAATTAGAAAGTGGGCAAAAGACATGAACAGCCATTTCATATCACAAATAAGCACATGAAAATATGTTCAGCACCATTAACCATTAGGAAAATGCAAATTAAACCACAAAAATATATTACCACATACTCATCAGAATGACTAAACTTGAAAAACAGTGCTACTAGCAAATGTTGGTAAGAATTCAGAGAAACAAGATCACTCATACATTGTTGGTGGGAATGTAAAATGGTTCAGCCATGATACCACGCTAATGGCAGAAAGCAAAGAAGACTAAAGAGCCTCTTGATGAGGGTGAAGGAGGAAAGTGAAAGAGCCAGCTTAAGGCTAAATATTAAAAAAAACTAAGATCATGGCATCTGGCCCCATTATTCATAGCAAATAGAAGGGGGAAAGGTGGAAGTAGTGACAGATTTCCTCTTCTTAGGCTCCAGAATCACTGCGGATGGTGACTGCAGCCATGAAATCAGAGACGGTTGCCTCTTGGCAGGAAAGCAATGACAAACCTAGACAGTGTATTGAAAAGCAGAGACATTACTCTGATGACAAATGTCCATATAGTCAAGGCTATGGTCTTCCCAGTGGTCATGTATGGTTATGAAAGCTAGGCTGTAAAGAAGGCAGAATGCCAAAGAGTTGATGCCTTTGAACTGTGGTTCTGGAGAAGAATCCTGAAAGTCCCTTGGGCAGCAAGGCAATCAAACCAGCCAATCTTAAGGAAAATCAACTCTGAATATTCACTGAAAGGACTGATGCTGCAGCTGAAGCTCCAATATTTTGGTCATCTGATGCAAACAGATGATTCATTGGAAAAGTTCCTGATGCTGGGAAAGATTGAGGGCAGGAGGAGAAGAGGGTGTCAGAGGATGCGATGGCTGGATGGCATGCATCACAGATGCAAGGAACATGAACTTGGGCAAACTCCTGGAGATGGTGAGGGACAGAGAGGCCTGGCTTGCTGCAGTCCGTGGGATTGCAAAGAGTTGGACATGCCTAGGCAACTGAACGACAGTTTCTTATGCAGTTTCTTACAAAATAAGATATGCTTGGGACTATATAAAATTTGAAAACTTTGTGCCTCAAAGGGCACAACTAATAGAAAAAAACAATCTACAGAGAAAGAGAACATATTTGCCAATCATATGTTTGACAAGGGGTTAATATCCAGAAAATATTTTTTAAAAACACTGCAACTCAACAACACATAACAAAATAACCCAATTTAAAAATGGGCAAAGAACTTGAATACACATTTCTCTAAAATTGATATACAAATGGCCAGTGGGCATGTGAAAAGATGCTCAACATCACTAATCATTAGACAAATGTAAATCAAACCTGCAATGAGCTATTACCTCACCCCATTCAGATGGAAACTATTTTTAAAAAAACAAAATAAAACAAAAAAATAGAAAAGGCAAGTGCTGGTGAGGATGTGAAGAAGCTGGAACCCTCATACACTGTTGGGATTATGAAATGGTGCAGCTGCAATGGATAACAGCATGGAGGTTGCTGCAAAAATTAAAAATAGAATTATCCTATAATCCAACAATCCTACTTCTGAGTATATATCCAATGGAAGTAAAAGAAATGTCTCAGAGATATTTGTGCATTCACATTAATAGCACTAATATTCACAAGAGCCAAGAAGTGGAAGCAACCCAGCTGTCCATCAGTGGATGAATGGGTAAAGGAAATGTAGACCATACATACAATGGAATGTTATACAGCCTTAAAAAGAAGAAAATTCTGGGACTTCCCTCGTGGTCCAGTGGGTAAGACTCCATGCCCCAATGCAGGGGGCCCGAATTCAATCTCTGCTCAGGAAACTAGATCCTGCATGCCACAGCTAAAAGACCCCCCCATGGTGCAACTAAGACCTGGCACAGCCAAATAAAAGTGAAAACAATTATTTTTTAAATTTTATAAAAAGGAAGAAAATTCTGACTCAAGTTATAACATGGATGAACATTGAGGACATTGTGTTAAGTAAAATAAGCCCGTGAGAGAAAAGACCAATACTGTATGATTCCGCTTTATATGAGGTACCGAAACAGATATAGGAAGTAGTTAGTAATTACCAGGAGCTGGCAGAAGGGAGAAAGCTGAGTTGTTTAAGGGATACGGCTTCAGATTTAGAAGACGAAAAGTTCTGGAGATCTGCTGTACATCAAACATGAATATACTTAGCACTACTGAACTATACACTTTAAAATGGTTAAGAGTGTGAATTTTATATGGTGTTTTTTTTTTTTCCACAATAAAATACAGTGATTAGTTCAGTCACTCAGTCATGTCCAACTCTTTGTGACCTCATAAACCTCAGCACGCCAAGCCTCCCTGTCCATCACCAACTCCCGGAGTTCACCCAAACCCATGTCCCTTGAGTCAGTGATTCCATCCAACCATCTCATCCTCTGTCGTCCCCTTCTCTCCTGCCCTCAATCTTTCCCAGCATCAGAGTCTTTTCAAATGAGTCAGCTTTTCACATCAGGTGACCAAAGTTTTGGAGTTTCAGCTTCAGCATCAGTCCTTCCAATGAACACCCAGGACTGCTCTCCTTCAGAATGGACTGGTTGGATCTCCTTGCAGTCCAAGGGACTCTCAAGAGTCTTCTCCAACACCACAGTTCAAAAGCATCAATTCTTTGGCACTCAGCTTTCTTCACAGTCCAACTCTCACATCCATACATGACCACTGGAAAAACCATAGCCTTGACTAGACGGACCTTTGTTGGCAAAGTAATGTTTCTGCTTTTCAATATGCTATCTAGGTTGGTCATAACTTTCCTTCCAAGAAGTAAGCGTCTTTTAACTTCATGGCTGCAGTCACCATCTGCAGTGATTTGGGAGCCCAGAAAAATAAAGTCAGCCACTGTTTCCACTGTTTCCCCATCTATTTGCCATGAAGTGATGGGGCCGGATGCCATGAT